>SRSM01000341.1:0-33514 GCA_019593545.1 Apocynum venetum
AAGCTTTTCCTAAAAAAAATCTATAAAGCTTAAATTATTTCTTTATTAAATCCATAATGTTTATATAAGATAATTCTGACATAAATTCGCCATAGCTTAAAAAAAAAAATAGTCATAGCCACTGTGTTTGTAAGAGTGGTTACTTTAAGACCTGGTCCACGTGGACGTGGCCTAATTGCAGAATGTTTGTAGTTGTGCCCCAGTGAGTCCACGCCGCTCACAAGTTGCGCTGTGGCACTCTGCTATGCCTTCATTCATTTCTGATTTCTTCATTTCATCAAGAATCAGATCCATTCAAGGCAGGCAAAAATAGTGGAAGAGAGCTGTCAAAGGCCCCCCTTCTTCCCTCATTAACCTATTCAAACAAGCTTCGTTCTTACATTCAACACCACCCACTTTGACCTACAGTAAATTTCACACAATTTCAATTCTACTTTCTCATTTCTGGGCTTCAGGTTTTTCTCCATCTGCCTCTGTGTTTTCTGATTAATTATTAGCTCTACTGGATATTGGCCAGGTATGTTTATTTGTATTTGTAATTAGTGTTTGGTTTCCTTGTGGTTTTAGTGTATTCTTGGTGGTCTTCATATGAATCTTTGAGTTTGCAGAGTCTAAGCAATGGTGGTTCTTTTTATTATGTGTTTCTATTGTGAATAAGTTGGTTATTATTAGTTGTGTGACATTGTTTGACTTTATTTGTATGTTATGGAGGTGGGTTTTGATTGTAATTTAGTAAAGTTTCGATCTTGGTTGAAGTTTGGAATTGGATTCTGCTGGAAGATTGGGATGTAATTAATGTTTAAGGGATTATAGAGTTTTGAAGTTTTTTAAGTAGAGTTATTCTTAAACTGTACCACTTGTTGTGGTCGTTATCTTGATTTCTAAGTTTCTGTGTGATGGCGGGTTTGTTTGATTTGGGGAAAGATGTTGTTGTTTCCTGACAAGTTGGAAGGTTCAGTTTGGAAGTTCTTTCTAGATTATGATATAGGCCGAATGTCTTTGGACTCAAGTAAGGTTAATAGAATTGGTAATTTTTATGATTTTCCTTGTCTACAGTGTAAATGCTGTTCAGTGTCCTCTCATACATAAATGTCTTCATTTAGTGGAATTGGATTGTCTTGTTCTCATGAATCACTGTGACCGATATAGTTATTTGTTATGACAAGTTTCTTATGTTCACTTTAGATCATCATTATTCTGCTCTTTAACAGATTGATGGTGTTTTCTGATGTTCTTTGATTAAGCTGTTATTTCATATTTCAGATTATGGTGGATTGTTTTTACCAAGGTTACAGAACTAACTATTGAATATGTTTATTGTATACCATTTGGCATTTGTTATAGGAAGCATGTTAGCTTGTCTGCTGCTGAAGCTTTATATTACTCAAAATCATTTCCTGGTTATTAATTATGGGAGTATGTCACTGATGCTCTTTTGGCTCTTTCCCTTTTCTGGCCGAAGTATGTTTGTTATTTTTGTGTTGTCATTTTATTCCATTACTTGTTAATAGAAGGTTCAGGATGGATTTCAGCGCACTCTAGTTCTTATTTACTCATTGCCTTGTTTCAAGTCTTTACTAAGTCTAGCTTCCAGCTAACAATATATATTTTCAGAACATAAGATTTGTTCCCATCGGCCCATCAGTCGGGTTAATTGTAATCAGCAAATATTCATTCATCCATTCCTTTTTCTTATATCATCATTGTTGAGTGAGACACATGGTTACAGTATGCTCCTCCCCCTCCCCAGCCACATACATGCAGTCCCTTTTCCTTATGTTGTTCTACTGTTGTACAACTGAGAAAATTTGTGGATATTTAGACCATGAAATCTGCTAGATAAGAATACTGAAGTTATTTAGTTCAAACTTTGCACCATCACGGAAGGTCATGCAAATTAGGACAGTGATGGGCTTGTCCCATTTTCATGAGGTAAGGCCTTATCCCCCTCCCCCCCCCCCCAAATAATAATAATAATAATAATAATAATAAAAGAGAAAAAAAAACCTTCAACCTCCCTGCATGCAACCCTTTACTATCTTTTTTCTCTAGTTATATCTCAAAATTCATCTCTGTAGTGTTCTTACAAGCTGAGGACCTGAAGCAATGTAGGCTTATCTGGGTTAAGTGTAATCAGCAAATATTCATTCATCCATTCCTTTTTCTTATAGCGTGAGACACATGGTTACAGTATGTTCCTCCCCCTCCCCAGCCCACAAGCATGCAGTCCCTTTTCCTTATATTGTTCTACTGTTGTACAACTGAGAAAATTTGTGGATATTTAGACCATGAATTCTGCTAGATAAGAATACTGAAGTTATTTAGTTCAATCACCATCACGGAAGGTCATGCAAATTAGGATAGTGATGGGCTTGTCCCATTTTCATGAGGTAAGCCTTATCCCCCCCCCCCCCCCCCAAATAAATAAATAATAATAATAATAAAAGGGGAAAAAAAACCTTCAACCTCCCTGCATGCAACCTTTACTATCTTTTTCTCTTGTTATATCTCTAAAATTCATCTCTGTAGTGTTCTTACAAGCTGAGGACCTGAAGCAATGTAGGCTTATCTAAGCTGTCATTACACGCTCAAATTGCAAGATCTTTTAGTTGAAACCCATACCATCATTGCTGCTTTAGATTTGTATTAGATAGCTTAGTGATTGGCATGTCTCTTTTTAAGTTTGATTTCATCTTCCCTTCCATTTTCTTCTTTTATGCAGAGATCACACGTGACCTATAGGAGAAAAAGAGTAGAATCTTGTTCTTGCAAGTCTAGTCATGTTCAGACAGTCACCTGGTAGAAACCAGAGATCCAAAGGAATTAAAACAAAACATGTTCTGCAAATTTGTTTCTTGATTGCTATTTGCTTTTGGTTATTATACCAAGTCAAGCATTCACATGACAAAAAGAAGGAATTGATGAAACTGATTCTGGAAGGACCCAAAGTGGCAATGAGATAACAAAACTCGGAAGAAAAGATCTTCATCCCATATTGGAGGAAACAGCTACAACTACTAGAAAGAAAAATGAAGATGCAGAAGAAGAAGAAGAAAGTGTAGGCGAAGAAGAGAACAAGCATGAAGAAGTGCAACCAGAAGAAAACAGAAGTTCGACGACAAAGAAGAAGGGAAAGGAGCCGGAGATGATGAGCTAGATGAGCACGAGCAGAGAAATCTGATGCTGAGGTTGATCATGAAGAGGATATGATAGAGGAAGAGAAAGATAAGGAAGAAGGCGATGAGAAAGAAAGTGAAGAAAATGATTCTGAAGATAACAATGGTCAGTTGGAGAATGAAAGTTCTTTAGATGATCATGATGATGAGGATGGAACTGCCAAGAGTACACATGAGGCAAGAGAAGAACTTTACAAGGCAGATGATGCTTCTAGTGCAGTGACGCATGAAACCCAAATTGCTGCTGATGAAAATGAGAATGAAGACTCGGAAAAAAAATGAGCATTCTGAAATGAGCAAATCAGCAAAGGAAAGTCAAGTTAATAATTCTGAGAAGTCCAGTATTGTTGAGAACACAACTTACTTAAAGACTGAAGAGCGAGAAATGATCGAAAACAACGGTCCTTTAGATACAACAACCAATAATGCAGTTGGTCATTCACTGGTCGAGAACACATCAGAAGTGATAAGAGGGGCTGATGGCTCATCGATGCAGAATGGAACGGAAACACAAGGTACACTTAGTCATTTGGAAAATGTTGCAGTAGAGGGTAAACCTCTGGAGATAGTTCTGATATGCAAAACATTTCTCTAGATCAGGGTGAGAAGTCTAATTTGGGCTCTAGTGATCATGAAGGTGATCCTAAGTTAGCAACTTCTATGAAAACTGGAGAGACAGACTCTAGCTCTAAGGAGACCTCAAATCCTGATATCTCAGAGAAGTCTATGAACTCATCTAATGTAACAGAAGATAACTCTGAGTCTTCAACTACAGGAAGTAATAATGCATCTGAGTCCGAGAAATTAGACACTAATGATGGAACAGGCAGCAAGGAAAATGATGCTGTGAAAACTGAGAATCCAGAAGAAGTTCAGCATGATCCTATTGATTCTTCTGATTCTTCAGTGGCTGTCCGAACAGATCTAGAAACATTGCCAGAAATACAAACTGAAGCAACTAATGATGAAGATGCTGCAGCAGAGTGAAAACCTAGAGCGTATGAGTCCCTTTGTGTTTTTTTTCTTCTTTTCTCTCCTCGTTTCGGGTTATTATTCTCCTTTTTTCTTGTTAGCTGAATAGCCAGTTCTTTTAGGAGTGTTCTGATCATGTGAAAATTGAGATATCAATCATCAGCTAGAGTATATTTTCCTAAAATGATGTTTCATTTTGCCAGCAAAATGTTGCTAATGTTTCCCAATGTATAACTGTATAATCCATTTCAGTTTCTTCCCTAGATTATAGGCTGACTCCTTATATTTTATTATTTGTGTATTTTTAAATAAATCAATTCTTTTGGTATAAAGGCCAACATGGGATAGTAGAAACAGTAGTAAAACTTTTGGTAGTAATATGTAATTCACCAGTGATTACGGCAGTATATACTGGATGACGGTAGAAACCTTGAACAGGATTTGTTTGATCATTATAGCAAGGTAAGCTCGATATCCATTTTGTTTATAATCCAGGGCTTGCCAACTTTGGCACTTTCTCTTGCTGAACAATATTCAATTGCTTGATGCATCAAACTCAACTAATGAGATCAGTAATTAGTGGCTTGAACAAAGCAAATGGATCCTTTTAAGCAATTCTTTCTTTTTTATGTTTGAAGAGGACCTTTTAAGCAATTCTGTTTCTAGCAATTTAGCAAACCGCTTTAGGATAAGCCTTTGAAATCACTGGTCGCATAACAGTAGATTTGAAGGACTTTATACAGTACTTCCCATGCCAGTGACCCACTGCTTGATAGGGTAATATCAAAGGTAATAACAAAGTTGGAGCATAAAAAATTAAAAGTTAAAGGTTCGTTCACAATTTTTACCTAAATACTCTCCCACCGTCAAGCTAATATAGGCAAAGTAAAATATTCACACATATTAAAATAATATTTTTTTCCATGCATATTAAGAAAAATATATTAATATAGTTGAAATTGTAAAATACATTAATTTTTTTTTTACCATTTCACCTTGTATTTAAAATTTGATAAAGTTCAAATCTAATTATGTGAAAATGTATACAAATATAATCTAAAATTGTATGAAAAATCATGAATCTTTAACTTAATATTTATCATTTCAATAGTTTGAAAAATGAATTTCATAATAAATAAAAATGCGTTGAATAGAGATATTTATGTAACTAAAAATAAATCACATCCTCAATAAAAAAGTTGAATTATACTTTGGAATAGACTAAAAAATAAAGGAAGATTATGGATTTTATATCCTAAACTATTTTCAATTTGTAGTTATGGACATTTATCTTTTATTTCAATTTTTAGTAGTCCAGTACTTTTTTATTATTTTTTTATGAGCTCTTATATTTTATTTTAACTTTTAATACTTTTTATTTTTAATTATGAGCATTCCGAAGAGTAAAACTTATTTTCTAAACAAGATAATATCTACTCTTAATTATTTCAAAGTGATTTTTGAGAAAAAATTTTTATAAAGTCATCCTCGTGGTTTTTCAATTCTTTTTTTTTTTTTCTTTTCCTTCTTAAACAACCATGGAGATGGATTTTTTTTAAAAAAAAAATCTCTAAAAAACTCCTAAAATAATGAAGAATAGACGTTATCTTGATTATAAAAGAAGTTACCTCATAACTAAAAATATTGAACTATTAAAAATTAAAATAAAATATGAAGGTTCATAACAAAAACTAAAATAAAATATTAAGCAACCAAAAATGAAATAAAATATAATAACTTATAATTAAAAATCGAAAATAATTCATGAAATAAAATTGATAATCTTGTAAAAATAAAATTAGTCTACTTAACAGGAAAGTGGGAAAAGGGAAAAGATTTAGTTATTTAAGTTTTAAAATTGCACTAATCAAGAAAATATTTTTGAAGTATTGTAGTCAACAGTTAGACAAACTTAACATAACAGATGAGAAGAATACAGTAAAGTTGGGATGTAAGTGTAACGTTAAGATTGAGCAAAAATTCCTTATTCGTTCCCACCCACTTGCTTTCCAGCTGAGCAATAATGCTTTGACCCACAAACCCGCAATATTGCACACTTGTACACGAATTAAAGAATTTCTATTGCTATACCCCTCGTAACAATACTCTTACTAAATAAAGAAATAAGATTACAATTCAAACCCTCCTTTTGTAAGTCAATATTCCGCGGTAAACTAGCAAGACTAATATCAGCACAAGCACTACTTAAACTTTATCAACTCAAAAATTTTCGAACACATTTGTCATTAGATTCATTAAAATGCTTGCGTGTACTTATCTTTACTTGGTCAAAATTGTTTCTTGGACAAGGGTGCCATGTGAGCTGCGCCATGCCAGACAAGATGCCAGAGCAGCAGCTTTACCGATAATTGTCTCATTAGATACGTGTACATAAGGTCATGATGCCTATTCTATGCATTAGTAATAGCAAACCTCGCCAGATCCAAAACCATCTGGTGTCTAATGTATGACAACCAAGATGTGAATACTTTATTTACATAGAAAAACAGTCGACATTGGATGCTCATTCTTGCTCTCAACAAAATCAATAAAGAAAGCTGAATTACCAAGCTGTTAAGAAATGTACAAATGAATACTTCAAAAATCAATAAAACTCAAGAAATAAACATCTCTGGATCACTGTACACTCTTATCAAAATAATCAATAACTAAAATTTGTTAGTTAAAGTCAGTTAATTGGCAATCCAATTACAGCAGTGAGTGCTATTGCTGATCTGGCTGCATTAGCTCTTTCCGAAGCTTCTGAGAAAATGACCTGCAAGCATCCATGCTTAGGTCCAATGCAGCAGCTAATGCAACGAATGCTGCTGCATCCTCAGTGCAAGTCACATGCTGTACCCCAACTTCCACCTCTGGCTTGCTGCATTTTCCATCACCGTCCAGGGTAGATGACATTATGAAACCACGGTACAAGAGGTGTGCCCAAGATCCTGATCCAGAAGCAGAACCAGGTTCAGAACCGGACCCTGATCCAGAACTGAAATCAAAACTACTATTAGGACTTGTCATTGGGGTGGCTCCTGTGGCTATGTCTATACTGAATTTTCCACCCTTCTTTGTGCTAATTGAGGAGTTGGCAAGGGTTATTGGGTCTATACTGCCATCGGGAATAAGTTCAAAGCGGTAGCCAAGACTGCCAGTACGCTCTCTCCATGCCTCAAGTCTGCCCAGGGCCTCCAGGTTCCATGGCCAGGTCGAAGGATGAGCCAGGCTCCAGGGTTTGATTGCTGACCTTGTCAGTGCCGGGTGAGGCCACAAATGGAGTCACCATTGATGCTGCTGCCACCGGTGAACCAGAGAGATCGTGAATAGTAATCGACCATCCCTTCCGTTCTTTTATAGGTTGTTCTCTGTTGGATGCGAATGAAGTACTAAAGCATCCTGTTGTAGTGTTTGGTTCTGAAAGCGACGATCTGTTCAAGAGAAATATAAAATTAGGAAGCTATCGGATATCATAGTTCCAGAAATAAAAAAATGATGCCCGAATAACAGTAAAAAAAAACCCAAGAATGGCCATAAACATCAAGCAAATAATCAAACTCCATTATTGACTTTTCCCATAGCAGTAAAACAAAAACCAATAACATTGCCAGCTGCAACTCAGGAAAAAAACTTGAAATTTTCCACTTACCCAAAATCAACTAAAATTTTTAAAATTGTTCTTAAGGAGAAATCATCAGGAATCAAGGTTCACGTCCGGTTTCTTGGTCTCTAGACAACACTAATTTCTAAATTTTGTAGGCAAACCATGGCAACTTAATTTCAATTTATTAATATCTCAATAACAAAACAAGTAAATTTAGCAAACATCTAAACTGCATACAATGTTCACGATCAAACTCAAGGAATTCAAAATTCAAATCAGAAATTAGCAATCAATGATAACTATATTGATTCAACTAGAAAATTGATGGATAAATTAGCTAACCTCGATCTTAAGTTCCTTTCACCACAAGTTCTGAAGCCGAATCTGCAAGTAAAAACGGGCTGCCTAACATTGCCATTGACCTGAAAAACTTGAGGACTACATTCAGGCTCTCCATCGAACTGAAACACAAATCTGGGATCAGGCTCAGCCCTAACGTTGACATGTAACTGCGACCCACCGACTCCACTTCCGCCCACAGCAACCCATCCGTTCTTTATCATACAAGCTTTATTACTGGCAAGACTAGTCTCCACAGCCTTCAAATCCAACTGCACCAATACACTACACAATAACTTCCCATCTTCCACGCACAACTAGAACCACTCCCTCTCTTCATCGTACACACCTCAATTTTCAAGCTACAACCTTTGCCCTTGGCGCAACTTTTCTCCAACAGTTTATCAAAATCCAATTTCTTGAAACTAAAACAAGCATGTACCTTACTCTCAATCGGATCACTCTCTTGCAAATTCACAGATACTGCTGAAACCTGCGTCGGAAAGCCCTTCAACTTAATTCTTGACTGACAAAAGTTACCAGCAGCAGCCGATTCCGCAACCCTCAAAGCCAAATTTCCAATAACAATCCGCACAAAAGGACAAGGATCCATCGTCCCAGTCCTCACAGGGCAATAAAATTACTGAGTTTTCTTGAAAATCAATGGAATTTCAACAGAAATTTCAAGTTCATATAGTAAGAGAACGAAAGGGGGGGATGGATATAGAGAGAGAGAAAAAGAGGGAGGAGGCGGAAAACAGGCTGGCGAAGGACTAGGGAGAAGAGGAAGAGAGAGGGTGGGATAAGTGCATGGGCATGCGTGCGCGATGAGCTGTATGCACGTACGAAAACCCGAGATGAGCCAGTGCCAGGCCAGCACTGGGTATCTCTTAAACTATTATTCTGTAATTGTCTCCTTTTTTATTTATTTTTTATTGGGGGTGAAATTTCGAATTTTGTGGGCATGCGGAATTGTTTATTTTATTTTATTTATGAATAGGAAATTGTTTTAGTAAGTAAAGGGAGGACCGGAGGGTGCGGGGTGGGGGACAACCGAACCTAACTTTAGTGATCCAGTTAGTCCTGCACTACAAGCTTAGGTTAGGGGGTCTACCCTCAACCATCAAAATCGATTTAAATTGAATTGAATTTTAACAGAAATTGATTTGGTTTAAATTTAAAGTTTTTTTTTATTTAGTTGACAGGAATAAAATGAACTTCAAATTATGAAATTTATGTTTTCATGTTATTTTATGAATTTGCCTTGTGTATTTAATTTATGAAGTCATGAAACTTTTATAATTTGAATTGACTTGTTCATTTTTAGGAAATCTCTATTAAAATTGTGTAGTGCTTTAATCTTTTTTATTTCGCTTTGAACCATATATACTAGAAAACCAAACTGATCAAGTTGATTTAGCCAAACCAAATGGATCATTTTGATTTTTGAATTGTTTGGTTTGAGAAGTATTCAAAACTGAATTAGACGAACCATACACAAAATGTGTTTATTAGTCTTACAACATTATCCTGCGTATAAGTAAATTATATAGTGCACTAAATAGTTAGAATATACTATATTTAATAACTCCTACTAACTAAAGATTAATAGAGATGGATCGGACGCTACCATAATATGTGAAAGTATCGATATAATTTCATTTTGTCATTAATATTAAGGGCCTAAAACCCAAATATTGTTGTAAGTTTGCTACAGAAGTTATTTTTAGAGTAATACTTTTTAAAAAGTGTCATGTGCTTTTAATCACTCTTTAATTATGTATAAATACTTGTACAAAAAAATGTAAATATACATATGAAAAAAAGCAGTCAATAACATGATAATTTTATTAATTGAAAAAATATATTCTATCAAATACTCTATCTCAATAATTGAATGGTTACATTTTTATTTTAGTTTGTTCGTAATTAAATATTTATTTTCTTTAAATAAATATATTTTTTATCAAAAGTTTCATTAATAATATTTTTAATATAATATTTATATACAACTAACTTATTATCTCAACACTTATCATGTTAATTTATGTCATTTACATTTAATTAATTCATGAATCCTATAATCTATTATATTAATATCAAAGATAATTTGGTAAATTAATTAAAATCAATAAAAATTCTTAATTTTTAATCAAATTCAATAGTGTAAATTCAAATTTTCGATTGAGAGAGTATATATTAAATTAGACTCATGATATATATATATATATATATATATATATATATGTAAAGTAATATGTGTGTGTATACTTCTAAAACAAAATTTGGAAAAGGTAAATTTCACTAAATCTCATAATCTTTTATTCAAAAATACTAAACTCTCTTCATCTTATAATTAAAGTAATATGTTTTATGATCTATTCAATTTTATCGAAATAATATAATTAGCAGGTTTAATGTCATTAAGTCCCTTAAACTTTTCATAAAAAATAAACTTCCGCTCAATTTTTCAATTTTCTCTATATGCCCCTTCATACTTTCAATTATTTTAGTTAAGTATAATTTTTATTATAATTTATCAATTTTTTGTTAATTAATATTTATTTTTTATTAACTCTCATAAATTAAGATAAAATCTTACTAAAAAAGAAAAAAAAATATAAACATCTTTATGTATTTAAACATATGAAAATATTTGTTTTTGGATTTGATACATTAGAAAATTTAAAACAGTTGAGAAAAGAAAAAAATTGTTTACTTTATAAAACAATTTTTTCTACTATTTTTAATTTTCTAATGCATTTAATCATGATTTTTTTCTTCACATGTTCAAACAAATAAAAAATTTCATAGATTTTTTATTTTTTAGTAATGTTTTATTTTAATTTATGGGAGTTAATAAAAAATAAAATGTTAATTGGTAAAAAATAAAATAAATTGTAATAAAAATTATATTTAATTAAAATAATTGAAAAGATGAATGAGTAGACAATTGAAAGATTAAGGGAAGTTTGTTTTTTCCGAAAAGTTTTAAGAACTTAATGAAAAAATGAACAGATTAAGGAGTATATTACTATAATTATAAAATAAAGAATATTTAACATTTTTAGATAAAAGATAAAAGAGGTTGAGTGAAGTTTACTAAACCCAAATTACTAGATAGAGGATTGGCTGTGGTCCTGTGGAAGTCTCCCAACCCAAACAATTGATGAGTTGGATGGGATACAACTGTTGTACAGCTGTGATATGGTGTTGGTGGTGACAGGAGGACCAGAGTTGGACTTGGACGCTAGTCTTCACCAACTTTGTTTTGGGACCCACTCACATTCACTTTCATATTGATTTTGGGAAATAATAATATTTGCACTTTTTTTTTACCGGTATATTTTCAATTTTTTTCCCCAATAAGAGATTGTTGATTGATTGATTGATTACAGCTTTCTTTTTTTTTTTTTTCCTTCCTGTTAATTCCCAAAATTTTCCATTTATATGAAATTATTGATTCTTTTCAAATTCCGGAGATTGCTACTTGATTGCAAATATTTTATTTCTAAGAATAGAGGATTGAATTGATTCCCCTTTTATTTTTTTTTCTTTTTTTTTAAAAATAGAGGTTGATCTTTCCTTTAATTTTTTTTAATTAAATAATATTTCGGTTTGATTTGGATAACATCATTTTCCAATTTGACAATGAGAAAAACCATGGGGAAATCAAATTGGGGACTTGGTTTAGCAAAGAGGGAGAAGAGGCCGAGAAACTCCAAATTGTGAGCTTCACCATTATTAAAATGGTGAAAATTGCGCTTTTATTTTTTCCCAAAAATTTGATCCACTAAATTAGGGCAATCTAGAGTCATTTTCCTTGACCTTGTGTGGCTGGCTTCCATCATGATTTCACCAATCGATTGATGGTAAACTGTACTTTTTTTATTATTAAAAAAAAACTAGATTGCCTGTACCCCAAACTCTTTTTTTTTCTTTTTTTTCGAGGGTCTCTACCCCAAACTTAAATGGGTAAAGTGCAATAAACCTGATAAATTAAATACAAAAGGAAAAAGAAAGAAAAAAAATAAACAAAACAAACACAAGTTTCATGACATGAACTGGATGCAACGGTGACATGACTGAGGCTGACAGCAAAAACTTGAAAGAAAGAAATATCCAAAAGAAGAATAAAAGGGGATCCCCACAACACTTCCATTTTGCAAAAGTTCTATTGGACCCTCAATAGGGCCTTTTGCAACCCAATCACAATTCACAACCAAGAAAAAGGCCCATTGCTTTTCGTGAACATTGTCCCCTCTAGAGATGTTGCTTCTGGCAACCACTTTGGAGAATACCGTTATCTAACCAAATTCCAGCTAAGTTTCACCAGAATATGTTAAACAGAACTTGCTCCTCTGGATTTGTAAAGGATGACATTCTAAAAGACAAAGTAGGGAATTGGGGGCTTCAAAGTTTCCTCTAGGGTAAGTTGTTTTTTTATTTATTTTAAAAAACTATAAAATATTATCATTCACTTTTATTAAATTAAATATATTTTTCTCTAAATTTAAATTTTTACAAAGTACTAAAGTTCTTATTCATGGTCATACTATTAACCACATAAATAACATATATATTTTAGTAAACTTTTAAAGTCAAAAAACATTTCTTTTATCCAATCAAATATGAATATTTAGTTTCGTATGAAATATGATAATTTTATGAGAAACCATAAGCTCACGCTAGTACAACAACTAGAAAGAAAAAAAAAATTTGTACACTATAAGCCATCACTAGTATAGTAAAAATTATTTTCAATACACGTGACTAACATTGTTCACGCAAATAAATCTCTAGGGAGATTCTGATATTATCGTTTATGTCCCTCAAATTCCTGTATTAGAGAATCCAATCAAATCCCATAAGTCAAATTACGCATAGAATCAAACTTCAAGTATAATATCTAGAATGGGATTTCACAAATCAAAAGCTATTTTTACAGTGGATGGTACATTTTTTTTTTTTTTGAGAAATTTAATTTTAGTTGGATTCACGCAATAATGTTGTATAAAAGACGAGCTCTCATCTAAAATCTAAAAAAAAAAATATTAAAAAGAGAATGGTAATTGTCACAATTGGGAATCAATGCAAAGCCAAAAATGAAGGCATCAATCGTGGTCCATGACCATGACACACACAAGTTGCTTTTCTAGCAACTCATTTAGGCCAATGGACAAAAGCCTACGGTACTTGTTTTCCGCCCATTGTTCTCTTTCCGGAAATCCATCAATTTATAGGCACTGTAAAGAAAACGATTTATTTTTCTATTAGATATTTTTTTGGCACAGAAGTCAGAATAGGTATTCCGCAGATGAAAGAAAAAAGATGGAGAGAACACAAGTAGAACAACATTTGTATGTATTTCTCTTATGACAGGGACAACAGTCGGACGAAGCATTTCAATTTCCGCTCTAACGATCATTTCCATAAATGCTGTTGTCCTGACTCCTAGCCAATAGTAAAAGAGAAATCGCCCATCTTCCGACAAGGGACAATTTCTTTTATGGTTGAATAGAAGAATTTTGTCTCCTTCAAACATTTTTTCCCCTCTCACATCAACATTAATATTCAAGAACATGAGGTTATATATATATACATATATATATATATATATATATATCTTCTCGGATTTTGAATTTTGCTTGTGTTTCTTAATTAGGGTTGTTATAAGTTAGATTGAGAAACATCATCAGGTTCTTCTATATTGTAGCTTAGTTACAAGTGAAAGTGGGAGAACAAATAAAAAAGCTAATCCCCCCCCCCCCCAAAAAAAAAAAAAATCATTATTCTTATTATACCAATACATTTTCCCTAAGCACCCAAATTATTTGCCCTTCAACGCACAAAATTGGCCCCAAAATTGTAAACTAACCATCAACGCACCTACAGTTCAGACAGGCAAGACTTATCATGAAAGTCCTCAACTTAAATTCTCAAATAGGCTTTAGTTTATTATATTTGTCAAATAAAACCAAAGAAAAATCATCACAATTCAATTCATAAAACCTTAAAATTAAGTATCAAATGAGAAAACAAGATAAAGAGAATTAAAAGACACCACCAAAACTTTCTTGCTCTATATAGTATATCAGAAGAAAAAAACTCCTTTTATATTACTTCTATTATATAGTACTGAAAACATCAAAACACTAATTAGATCAGAAGGCTAATTAAAATTATATCAATATCCCATACTAAAAACACCAAAATTAGTTAAACCTGACCATTTCCAAGATCGGAACCATAAGGAACTATGGAGGTGCAGTATTGATCATGATGAGAAGAATGCTGCTGATTCAAGAAAAGATCATCACAACTAACTGAGCCGACAACTGTCGAATTCACATCAATTAATGGTGAAGTTGATGATGATGATGAAGCATTATTTATTAGCATCAATTCATCTGCTCTCATCACCACTTTCTTCCTCAGCTCTTCCAAGGAAGCCATGTACTGCTGAAGTTCTTCTAGCCCTAAGTTATCAATTGGATCATCCCACCAAAAAGACCCATTATTCACTAATTTTGACTCTTCAATCATTTCCTTTCGTTGCTTCTCGGCCTCAAGTTGTTTAGAAACTCTAGCATAATGTTGCTTATGTTCCAAGATATCGGGGCGCCTTCGGACCGTACTCTCAAGTTCAGACGTGAAAGATCCAACGGAATACCGATTGATTAATGAACCCCCAGTGGGATGTTCAAAAAGGAAAACACGCTTACCCAAAGAATGAACTATGATGGCAATTTCGGCACCGGTCAATATACAAAGTTCAGAAGCTTTCTTGAAAAGCCCAACACGGCGCTTGGAGAAGGTTACTTGTCTGTTACTCAAATTGTCAATTTTCTTGATTTCAATTTTCTTTCGACCTTGGGTTGTCTTCTTCATATTGTTGTTATTTTCGTTATGGCTTGTGCTTCCCATATGATTGTTCATGATTGCTTGAGGAAGATAAGACTCAAGAGTGAATATTGATGAAGGCAAAGGGAAAATCTTACCTTGTGGAGTAATTAAGGTTTAAGTATATTTATATATAGTTGAAGAAAACTACGAGATGTAAGGAATGTTTATGGAAGGTAATGTGTAATAAGGAAGATTTCTTCGTATAAAAATCTCCGAAAATCCGGCCATTAACGATTGACTTCCCAAAAATATGCACATCATCCTAGAACTAGGGTTACCATTTCAACTTTGGGACATGATCTTGCAATCAAATTCTGTTTCAATCATGGTGACTTTAAAGATGATGGCAATCATATACTCTCTCCGTTTTTTTCACACTTTCATGTCCAATGAAAAAATGTTGAAATTTATATATTCTAATCCATCATTGTTAAATCCCACCACAAAATATTAAATCCTACATTTTTATGGACCAAACTGTCCCTATCGTGTTTCCCTAGTATCACCAATACCATTATCCCTGCCAATATGAAAGGCTTGAAACGAGGAGGAAAAAAATATTTGCATATCATCTGTGATTGGAAATACATCCAAACACTTTGACATATGAAACAAAATCCTTCCGAAAACTCGGATGAAATTTCAAAAAAGAGATATTGATAAACTCAATCATATATAAGACCAAACAAACACTGTGAAAAATTGTTGCAAGGTAGTAAACCGAACATAGGAGGACTAAGAGGAGAAGTGTTTTAGTTTGGGCGTGGGACATGAAGGAGGAAAGCATTTAAGTTTCAGATCATTTTTTATGCAGGATCCGTACCCCTGTGCAAACGCCCAGATCTCATAAACAACTACTTGAGTATCGTGTATACTGCTTCAAAACTCAGCCTCTACTTTCACTTGGTGTTCCACGGTACACTAAGTATTTTCAGGAAAAAAGAAAGAAAGTAGAAGAAACACCATATATCTTCATCACAAAAATTAAAATAAAAAATCAGTTCAATCAACAAAAACTAACAACAACCCATCAAAACTCATAACATATAGATCGAAATTCATGAATAACATAATATATACAACAAGCATAAAGTATCAACATTGTATTGTTTGGGCTTTGACCAAAAACCTCCGAAACAACAAATAAAAGCCAAACTTACTTTTTTTTCTTCCAATATAAAGCCATTAAATGTTATTTTAGTTCATTGAATCATATTTTTATAGCCATATTGCATTTCTATATATAAAGGAGTTCTCATACAGACTTTCATAACTCCTAACAGAGTTCAATCATCTAACAATTTATGGAACTTTTTTATAGTTCTCGTATATTGTTACATGGAACACCTTCTATAGTTTAGCAAGTGTGTAGGAACTCTTTTACATGTTTCGTATGTTGTTACATGGAATTCCTTCTACTGTTTCACAAGTGTGTACATGGATGTTTTGAAGGAGTTTCTCATATTTTAACACAAAACACGACTGAATTTCAATATTTTGGATAATATTTACCTCAAAATCATTATTATTTAATGTCATAAAATGACAAAAATTGTATATTATTGTAGAATTTTTCATTCATATATAAAAATGTGATCAAAAGTTGTCCAAATTGATTGTATTATGAAAGAATTTCTAAAAGGATAATATTGTCCAAATATAATTAAATTGTGGGATGGAGTGTGGGATTTCGTAAGTCCTTTTTTTTTATTATTTTAAACTTACACAATTCACTTTCAAGCCTCTTAAAAAACTATTGAAATTCATATAGTTTTTTATAAATAGATAGACCAAAATGACCGTCCATCTTTTTTAATGGTCATAAATGCACTTTCACACTCCTTAAAAAACGTTGAGATTTGCGTAGCTTTAGAAAGAAATACCAAAAATAACCCTCATAAATATATTTATTCATTAGTATTAGAAGCTTTAGTTAGGAATATTAGGCTAAAACACTAGAACCCTTATCAAGTTATCATCCTATATATCTTCAACCATATTATCAGAAATATACTAAATAACACCAAAATCAGACCTGTCCATTTCAAAAAAAGATCATGACAACTAACTGAGTCGACAACGGAGTTGATGATGATGAAGCATTATTTATTAGCATGCCAATTCATCTACTCTCGTCACCGCTTTCTTCCTCAATTCTTCCAAGGAAGCCATGCACTGCTGAAGTTTTTCTAGCCCGAAGTAGTCAATTGGATCATCCTACCAAAATGTCCCACTATTCATCAATTTTGACTCTTAGATCAATCATTTTCTTTCGTTGCTTCTCGGCCTCAAGTTGTTTAGAAACTCTATCATAGTGTTGCTTGTGTTCCAAGATATCGGGGCTTCTTCGGACCGTACTCTCAAGCTCCGACATGGACCGTACACTCTAGCATAGGTAATATGATTTTTTTATACACAATTAACAATAGGGATGCCACATTTTTTTTTTCTTATGAAGAGAAGGACGGCTGTCTTATGGCTTCAACAATAATGCATATTAAATTCCTTATAATATAACTGAAAAAATTATTATTATTTAATAACTGTCCAGACAGGCTAGTGAGCTACTAGCATTCATGTGCATCAAATTTAACCACAAAAGGAGGGCAAGAAAAAAGGAAAAAAAGAAAAGAAAGGAGGTTTTCAGTATCCACCATGATCATATATATCCAAAACTGTGGATGTGAGGATCAGCTGAAGCCATAACGTCCCTGTTCGGTTTGCTCTCGAAATGATCATATAAACCTGTACCAATATTCAATGTAAAAATTGAAGAAGAATTAGTTGCCTCAGTCATGAAATTGTTGGCTTGTTGTGCTACGACCTTTTTCAATTCTTCCATAGAATCCCTTAGCTGTAAAAGCTCCTGAAATCCAAGTTCACCAATAGGGGCTTCCCACCAATAATGTTTTTGGCTTGATTTTCTCATAATATCAAATGCCTCACTTCTTTTCTTCTCAACTTCTACTTCATTGAGAAGTTGAGTAAGCTGCAAGTTAAGCTCCCGGATGCTAGCCTTCCGTTGTGCCTCAACGAGACGAAGAGCACCGGAATTTGCCGGACGATTTCCCGTTAGGAACCGATCAATAACGGTTTCCACACTAGGATGGCCAAAAGGGAACACCTTACCTGCTGGGGAAAAAACAATAATGCCTATCTCAACACCACAAAGTGTACAGAGTTCACTTGCCTTTTTCATTAGGCCAGCACGTCGTTTTGAAAAGGTGACTTGGAGATGATTCTTGAGTTGTATTTTTGCAATTTTGATCTTTTGGCGACCCATGCTAGGTTTCTTTGCTGCCATGGTTAGGGAAATTATGGTTACTACTACTTCTTGCAAGCAGAGAATGGAGAAGCTTTAGATTGATGATGCACTGTGCAATGAAATCTTGGAGTATGGAAACATCAATTTAAAGGGATTAGATAGTTGACCCTCAAATCTTTATATAATAATTTTTCCTCTCAATTATCCCTTGATTTGGGAGTTAAAAAAATCTCATTCTCTTAATGCATGGATATTACAAGTAATTATTTTCTTAGTTGGAATTATACTATATCAAGTTCACATATTTCATGCCAAAGTCAACTGTTTTTGCCATAGATTTCTGATACTATAATTTATAAGTTCACAATTCAGTGTTTAATTCACAATAAATACTTCCCGGATATTAAAAATTGACAACTCACTTACATTTGGTACGTTACTTTTCTTCTACATTAACAACATAGTGGGAATAAAAAATGAAATTAATCTTAAATAAAACTTAATAAATAATGTTGTCCCCCATTTTTTAAAAAAAAATTCTAACTCACGCACCAGTGTATATATTTACATTTAGGTTGGGGATCTAGGATTCTGAGAGCTACTTATAAATATGTGGAACAAAAGCGATTGGGAAGAGAATGCAAAGCAGATCAAAATTAACATATGCATTTTAGGAAAAACATATACAAATTTGTTAAGATAGCATCAAATTGGTCAGGGTCCAAATATTCTTTCGGCCGGTAATGAAAGTTAAGTTATATTGTCTATCATACACAAAGATCACACCTGAAGAGCATATATATATATATATATATATATATATATATATATATATATATATATACCCAGTACAGCTTTGATTAAACTTCTAATCATACAATCTTGCTTTTCAAAAAAAAAAATCATACAATCTTTTTCTTCATTGTGGAAGTAAAAGTAGTTTGCTTAGCTTACTAAATAATTAGATCGAGAGTGAATTAACTGTCCAGATATATAATCTGATTCTCAAAGAGAGTTACAAAATTTATGCAACATAATTAACCTCTATAGCTGTCTAAATTTGTAATAAACTAGATTATAAAGCCTGAGAGAGAGAGAGGGATAGAGATTTCTATTTTTCATTTTTCATACAAATTTTTTTAATGTATTCAGATTTTTAATTTTCATTCTCGAAAATATTTAATTCATAAATGATCTCTCTTTTGAGAATAATACTATAGGCATGGTTGAGATAGAAAAGGTTAAATATATAACCTATAACTCTCAATTATCATATATGTTTCACTTCAATTTTTACGTTCTGACAGTAGTAAAAAAATGTTATCCTCAAGAAATAAATTATGTTTTTTAGAGGAGAAAAATGTGAGAAAGAATTTATCATCAGTGTTCCAGAAATTCCTTTGAGACCTTATAAGCTTAATGCGCTAATAGTATTTAGTGAACCATATATTATGATTAAAGTTTATGTTCCAAGTACCTGTGTGTTTTACTATATACATATTATCCTTTGCCTTTCTAATTAATAAAAGGAAAAATGATGCATATTACAAATTTTACTAAAAAGAAAGAAATAAGTTATCAAACCATTTAGATTTTGGTTGAAGTTTTTTTTTCGTAACTACCCTAAAAAAATGTTTTTCTTTTTTGCAGAACTGTTTGGCAAAATATTTCCACACAGTTAAATACTTTCCCCAAGAAATATCAGCATTAATCAGAGAAAATTACTCAAATTAATAGAGACGTACATAAAATAATTAATCATAATATATTAATTCTATACAGTCAAGAAGAAGTTCCAAACTTCACAAAAAAAAACCATTAAAACATAAAATATAGATTAGTAGCTTGATGTTTATTTCAGATTGTTTCTTACGATTGAGTTAGTAATAAAACATATTCTCAGAAAAAACCACGGCCATATCCAAGGGTATAGCCTTGCCCCTGAGTAGTCATGGATAATCCAAGGCCAGGAGAAGGAACCTTGGAATCAATAATAGGAGGGCCAACATGTCCTCCTCTAGAACTGGAAGCCCCAAGAAAATAATTAGTTTGTGATGCCTCCATAATAAGCTTCTCTCCCTGCTTTGTAATGCTCTTCTTAAGCTCCTCCATGGCTTCCTTCAACTGCTCAAGTTCTTGTAAACCTAGCAGAGTCACTGGAGCCTCCCACCAGCACCTCCCCTGGCTAGCTTTCCTAATCTTGGTGAGTTCGTCGCCGCGCTTTTTTTGCACATCTAGTTGATCATGCATCTCTTCCAATTGCACGTTGAGTTCCCGGACACTGGCACTCCGGTGAGCCTCCACAATTTGTGTAGTACTCGAACGTGGCGGTGGAGAATTAGGGTTTTTGAAGCGATCAATGATGGGGAGAACATCCGGATGACCAAAGGAAAATACTTTTTTGCCTGGAGAAAAAACAATGATGGCAATTTCAGCACCACAAAGGGTGGTGAGTTCATAAGCCTTCTTGAAAAGTCCAGAACGCCTCTTTGAGAAAGTAACAAGTAAGTTGCTTTCTTTTGACATTCTTGTCATCTCTATCTTTTGGCGACCTTTGCTCTTTCTTGCCATTGTTTTTGAGCCCCCAAAAATGGTGAAATTTTTTCTTTGCAAAATGAAACTGTTAATTTTCCAATGACAGGAATTTGATGGAGATTTAAAGGGACTTCGTGTGTAATGTTGATATTTTCTTCCTCTTTAAGTTGTGATTATTTACTTTTATGCAAGATTATAACATAAAATATGTCAGAAGATTCTTAATTCGTAAATTCTTAATGTCACTTCTTTTTTCACCTCATTTTCCATGTGTAAAGTGAATTACTTTAGAAGCAACTTTTTTTGTCTCTTGTGTTTCTTTGATATATTTCATATGCCAATTAATGTTTTCCCATACTAAGCAATTGAACACGTTTGGAAGAAGAAGTAAAAATTCATGAGATTTTCTCCCACATGCTTCATGTTTTGTTTATATTAGAGATTTTCTTTGGTGATCTCTTGGCATCAGTAGTTTAAGAATATCAGCAACAATTTATTCTACTGAAGTGTAATGAAAATTGGGGGCATTGACATCCTATATCGCAATCGCAAGAACATTTAAACATACACAATTGTTTTCTTCTGTGTAAAAGAAATATTCAATTCTTTTCTTATGTATGAGCAAATGATTTTTTAACGTATATATATATATATGTACACAAAAGTGCACATTTTAATTCTCAAATGTAGACGTGGCAAAACTTAAGTCATGCAAGAAAATGATGATAGCTAGGCGCATAGTCTCAACTTTCCATGTAAATATTTATCAGAGCTCTAAAAGTACGTAGAGATTAGTGCAAATGATGGGTTAATGTTCTATATATATATATTTGACACTATTGTGATGCTTCAAGAATAATAAACTTAAAAACAATGAAAACATGAGAATTTCTTTATGTTGTTTCAAATTTAGATGTGTGTTCTATATGTACTCTGCAATTGTCCCTCATAAAAAACATTCCTATATATGGGTGTTATACTTAGCGAAACATATATTTTGTATATTATCCAAGCCTAGATATTTTCAAAATATATGCCCCTTAAATATCAATAGGGTTTCATTGTAATTTTGATATTTTGCTTTCCATTGTTTATCCCATTCAACTGAAGGAACCTTTCCATTACAAAACAAACTCCATGGTCTTGTATGATGTCTCTTTAGATGAGGGTGGGAGGGCTGCTGTTGATGCTGTTTTGATGTATTGAAACTTCTTTTCTTTAATAAATCCTAGCTTTGCCTTCCCCCCAAAAAAAAAAACTTCGCCGAAGGGGATCGATCTGTGAGACACACAGTTTTCCATTATGTAAGCCTAAAATTATTGATATCCCACTCCTAAGATATTGTTGTTTCATTGTGTACGTACTTATACCATTCAACTTAATGGGGTTGGATTTTTGTGTGGAAAAAGAAGAAGAAGAAGCAGCTATCGATCACTAATTCATATTTAAGAGTACAACTGAGGAGATAATATAATGTTTGACATATAATCAACTACCCTAATATAAATACATTGATATAATTTTCCTTAAATACATTGTTAACTATATAAGATGCCACCTTATGAATTTTTAATATGATGAATAAAATGCCAAACATCAGGCTTAATTAATTAGACAAAAGGAATACACAAAAATCCTCTTTTGAGAAAGGAGATATAGGGAAAAAAGAAAAGCACTTCGATCCAACTTTATAACTAATCACGTAAATTACGAGAAAAACCCTAATTTGTGACTTGTAGACTAAGAAACAAAACCCTAATTTGTGACTTGTAGACTAAGAAACATGTCAAGTAAAATTTCATAACTAATGACCGCCTTTCCTCTTTATTGAAAGGATAATTAACTCTTGATTTCAAATATAATTTATGACCTAGTAAAAATACTGTTTTGAATAAAAATCATCAATTATGTGAATGCAAAATAACTTCACAGAAGGGGTGACTTTTTCTTTTCTTTTTTTTTCTTAGACACTTGATTTCTCATCTTTTGTAAGCCTACAAATAGATAATATCTCCCACTGACTTTAAGTAGGCTTTTCAAAATTACCATTTTACGTAGCATTGTAATTTCGCCTAATACTACCTGTAGATTAAAAACTTTAAAGATATTTTATGATTCACTGTTGTGTTTCATTGCTTAATTACTTGATCTCATTCAACTAATAGAGTTTAATTGTTTTCTTTTTAATGGTGTTGTTGGTTCTCATAACTATTTTATGTTTTTTTTAAAAATCACACTGTTTAATATATATATATATGTACGTGTGTGCGCGCTACCTTATGAATTTCTAATAATATATAATGAATAAAATATGCCAAACAGCTGCAATCTTGGGCAATATAAGAAGGATAGGGAAAAAGGAGAATCACTCATGTGAAATCTAATTATAGTACAACTTCATAACTCATCATTCAATTGTAATGAGAAATAAAAATTATATAGATTATCGTAAAAAGACTACCGTGAAAAGAATTCAAATTTATAACGTGTAGATCAAGAAACGCTAATAAAGTAAGACAACCCTAATTTATAACTTGTAGACCAAGCAACGCTAATAAAGTAAATCTTCATAATTAGCTAACTTTTTATAATATATTTCTTTTAGGAAAACTTTCTTAAAATATAAATGGCTTAGAAAATATGGGCCTATTAAAAATTAGTTGTATAGTTTTTGGATATCTTCAGTTCTGCTGATGTAATTTTTTTGTTTGGTAGTTTGCTTTGTACCTTCTATTTTTATCATATAATTCCTTTGCCTTTCAAAATAATAATAATAATAATAATATTTTTAAGACATATTTTTATACCATTATTATGAATATATATATATATATATATATATTTGTGTGTGTGGGCGTGCGCTTTTATATGCAAAACAAGTTCAAGTGTACAAGGGGTGACTGCAATTTCTACTATATATGCAACCTTAGTTTGATAATACCCACTGACTTTAAGATGGTTTTTGAAATTCTCATTTAACATGGAACTTTTTGAAGCCTCATTAGCTCAAAGATAATTCTTAAACTAATTTTTGTTTATATAGGTGCTATTGTTTTGAGCAGATTAATCCATTGGGTATATATAAATAAGACGGGGTATATAATAAATGAGTTGACTGATGGTCACAAACACATTGTCTTGCTTATTCGCAGAAACTATGAGTTCTTAATTTACTTATAGTTCACTTTTTTTTTTTTTTTTTAGATGTTACTATAAACTGTTTAAACTGTTTTTATTAAAACAGTTAGAGGGTATTGTTGGTAGAAGGCTAATTTTGGAGAGGAAAAATAGATAAATTTGGAAGAACAATTTTGTATTCAAGAACAATCAATTTTTCTTCTTACTTAGCTACAAATATTCCAAGCACCCCTGTTTATACTAGAGCATTTTCTTAACTAATGACTAAGATGATGACAACACAATTTTTATCCAAGGCCTACAAATAACTACCTAGATTTTTCTGTAGATATAATTAGTTCAAAGATAATTCTAGAATTTTGAGCCAAGTTAATTTCCCAACAAGCAATCTTAAAATATTTTGAATGGGAATGGGAATCGAATTGATATTCTTTAGTTCTTAACCAAAATTTTCAACAAAAATTAAGTCTTCTCGAAACACAAAGCAATCGACTAAAATCCTAAAAAATGTAAAATACTCTCTTTGCTAGTATCTTAATCTAATTAAAGGAAAAACAAAAAGAATGAAGGACGTCCTCGATGGATTGAATCAACTCTTTGAGTTTTATGACTGGTATTTTACTCGCTTTATAGTTCAGGCTAAAACAAACTTTTCCTCCTTATTAGAATAGACATTTTTAGATGTAATTCTAACATACTCCATTTCTTTTTCGAAGTTTAATTTCATATAGTTAGTTAATTACGCTTGATTCTCTCTTTGATCTTCTTAGCAAATCATCAATTGATTAATAAGATGACTCCACAAAGTTTTGATGTTTGTAACCCTATAAAATTAGATTGTTTCATATGGTGTCTAATTACACTATATACTCAATTCGCAGCCACAATACTCAAAAGACGAAGTGCAAACATCAATTTGGTTTTTTTTTTCATCAAGCCAGAATATGGCTTGACTTTTTTTTTTATTTTTATTAACTGAAAACATCCAAATATTACAAACTAAAACACAGGAGAAAACAAGGGAACAAGGGAGACACGGGGTGGATTGTGGGGTTGATATCAATTTGGGTTTTTTTTCATCAAGCCAACAAATCTGACTTGATTTTTTCTTCTTTTTTTTTTCCGATCAACTAAAACACAAGACAAAACATGGAGACACGATAAAGACACACGGGGTAGGGATAGGATTCAAGAATTGTGATAAAAACATAAAACGGACACCAACACACACACGAGACAAACAAATGAAAAGGACAACTAAAAACCAAAGCCTAGGTCAAATCCAAGAGACATGGAGGAGGAGCTACTGCCAGCCCCCGACGCCCCAAGATTCTGATGAATCATGGAAGTGTTAGAATCGCCTTCTCGCCCAACAAATCCAGAATAAGGGGCAAGGTTCCTCTCAAAGAGTCCAGAATGATCCAACGTAAATGGATTGGTGTTGGCATTGTTCTGGAAAATTAACTGGGTCATCCTTTCACCAACCTCCTTCTTTAGGCCTTCCAGCGCCGCCTTGAATTCCTCGAGCTCTTCCAGGCTGAGATCATCAGCAGAAGGTCTCCCCCAGCGTTCATAAAGTGGATAATTCTCAAGCCTTCGATCCATAAAGTTACCAATTCTTTTCTCGCCCTCCTTCAGACTTTCCTTGTCAGCGAGTTCATTGTTGAGATCAAGATCAAGAACCATTCGATGAGCCTCAGCCACGCGATCAGGGTTGCTGTGACCAGATTGGTATGAATGGCCAGCAAGGTACTTTTCAATGACAGTTTCCACATTTGGATTGCCAAAAGTGAAAACCTTATGACCTGGAGAGAAAACAATCAAACAAATCTCAGCACCACAGAGAGTGACAAGTTCACTTGCCTTTTTGAAAAGTCCAAACCGGCGTTTGGAAAAAGTAACCTGAAGGCTACTTTCATTCTTCATCTTAACCATTTCTATCCTTTGCCGACCCCTACTAGTCCTCCTTGTTGCCATTTGCTGATCAGAAACAAAGTGAGAAATAAAGGAGGGGTTGGTAAATTTTACTTAGCAAATTGGAAATGGTTAAGAGGGGATCGATGATTTTCTATGTCAAACACAAGGGGGTTTTATAGGAATTTTTTTGGTTATTATTCTCGTGTTTTCCCATGTAAATTTTGCCACGATAATAAATGCAAAGTATAGCTTAGTCATCATTTACTTAACTTGCCTAGTTTTAAAGATTTGAGTATCTTAGTCTTAGTATCATCCAACTGCAAACTTGGAAAAAAAAATTTAATTTCTGGTCCACACGTAGTAGCTGAGTTTCTGATGATGTCTGAAAACAAGGCCAAAAATTCGTGTTCAAGGAAGGAGAATTGGATGGACTTTAAAAGGAGCAACGGAAGTTTTAATTTATACACGTCAGAAATTAAACAAGGGGTAAAACCTATAAGATAACAACTTTTTTTTTCTCTCTCTCTCCCTCGTTTCCTTGTATATATTCCATTTACCTAGTGGTGGACCAAATATAAAGTTTAGTAGAATTTTCCTTTCATATGCTTTGGAACTTTATATATTACCGTATGAAATGTTGCAAGTTTTAACTTTTTTCTTAAATTCCTATAAAAGATTGAATTTGTCATACTGAGGTTTGACTCCACGGAAGCAGTACGTTACTATTGGAACGTTCCAGACTCCAGAATTAGTACCATTAAAGTAACTACATGCATTCATGCACCTTAAACTACTTTCTATATATCTTATACTCCATTCTATTTGAATTTAAATAATCAATATTTTAAAATAAATATATTTATTATTCAAAATATTATTAAAATAATCTTTTTAATTTAAGATATTTGTGTTTCACTAACTCGTATATAATCTAACCACTAGTCATATTAATATCAAAGATAAAATAATGACTCTTATAGCGATAGATTCAGTCTCTATTGATTCTGTCCATTCACTAGCAACTAATCTCCAAGTATAATTATCTTGTGCACTAATGTAAACATACATACAAGATTTCCTGAAGGTATAATTCGTACTTGTCAAGTTAGGAGGCTTGGATAAAAGTGGTCCTTGTGTATTCATATTGAAAACTCAACATCTGATTCTCCCACGATCTCACCTATTGGCAATAACTGCAACGTCATATCAATTGATAGAAACGTTGAGTATTAAGACAGTCAGTTATATCTTGTTGAAAGTTATAATCGTGACTCAACTTGAAAACAAATTAACAAAGTAAATCACACGAGATTAGTTTCCTTCTTCAAAAGTACAAAGGGATTGTACAATACAATTTTTCCTATGATTATTCCTTGCAAACTAATCACTCGTTCACTATATCTCCTCACAATAGTATTTGCTGATATCATAGCCTCATTTTCAATCAATTCAACAACTTACTTAATCTAATAAATTGATTAAGTAGTCAACTCAAAATTACCCTTAAACAATAAAGGAACTTATTTAATATAATGAATAAACGTTCTCATGTTTGAGTATTACCAATAAGCTCTCAAAAAAATTAAATAAACTAAAACTAATTTCTTAGCATAACTAATCATTGCTTCACAAGCTTTGCACCGAACTCACAATAGTCACCTTCACTCGGATTCACTTAGATGCATTCGATTGATCCTTTTATCTGCATGAAATTCTCTTAATATAGAATTAAAAGTCTCTTCAAATAATTCATATCCTTGTAGAAAATCAAGGATATCTTGCAATATCTTCCTTATTCTTCCTTATTCATGTAGGCTTCCTAATCTTTAGCCAATACATATTTATTTCCAAAAATAGCTCTTAAAGAAAAATTGAAGAAAAATTACAATCAATCTTCCAAATCATATTGAAGAAAAATTCCAACTTTTCCTAATGCAACCTTACAATCTTTAGCCATTTGGGCCGATTTCTTTATTTAAGATTCTAAATTTTATTTTCTAAACAATAACTTTTTGCAATCCTTTTAGGAGAGGGAAAAAAATCAATTTTACGCTTTAAATAGCACGGCGGCCTCACTATTGCTACCCTTTGAAAGTAAAAAAGAGAATCAAATATCCTTTCATTCCTAAAATTAAACAGTAACGGTTGAGGTATGATGACATTTTAAAGAATAAAATTGATGCTTTTAATATAAGAATGGCACAATTTGTTTTTCTTTAAAAATTATCACATATTTCCTCAAAACAAAAAGAAAAAAAGTATGACATATTAAGGGTAAAATTGAAAGTTTCAAAAAAATAAAAAAAAAGTATAAGTTCATGGAATTTGCGAATCATATGATTCAAATATTTATATTAAGTTGGAGAACATTTTAGACAAAGATAGTATTTGATACACTAATTAATACTATTCATCTCATAGGAACTTTTATATACATACATATATATATATATATATATATATATACACACGCCATAGGAACTTAGACCTATACAATTTAAATTTTATTTTACGATATTTAATTGTTAAGACTAAAATGTTGAGATAATTCAATGACATATTTCACGTCACCTTTAATGATCTTGATAGAATGATTTCATTTCACTTGTTAAGACTGAATGTTGAGATAATTCAATGTTATATTTTGCGTCCTCTTTTAATGGAAATGATAAAACGAGTTCATTTCATACCAATACTTTTTGGAGTTCATTTCTTACAAATACTTTTGTACTCCTATTTCGATGCATGATCTTTTAACTATTTGCTCAAATATTAAGAAAGTTGTAAACAGTATAATTATTGATTTAATGTTTCATATTTATCCTTAATAAATATTTCAAAATCATTATCAAAAAAATACTTCAAAAATCAATTGCATTTTTTATCCGTCAAAACTAATAATTCTCAACCTCTCTTCACATAATAAGGATAATTGTTTTTTTTTTTCTCTCTATCAAAACTAATGATTCTCAACCCCTCTTCACTTAATGAGGATAAAAATAGACACAATTAATCAGTAATACGTAAAAGTATGTAAGCATTAAGCAATACCATTTGTGATTTTTTAAAACAAAAGGAGTAAATAAAATTATAAAATTATGCATAATTTAAACATTACAAATTATATAATCCTCCATTTTTTTTATTAATTATCACAATTTGGAGTCACACCTATTAATTAAGTTGTGATATATATGCAATTTTTAAAAGAGAAACAACCCTTTATAATTCTTCTCAATGTATAATGATGGAGTAATTTTTAATCCTTTTTTAAAAACATTTTTTAATTCTTGTAAATGTTAGATAATGCGTAACTAATTTTCTTCAAAATTTCGAAGTATGAGTACCACTTTCAATTCAAAGCTCTTCATCTTCCTCATCAAAAAATTTCTTAAGAATAAAACGATTGGAGTATTAGAAAGAATAATAAAATTATTATTATTATTAGATAAGACAAAGATACATTGGAAAAATAATCAATATTATTTTAATTTTATAAGATGGCAAATTATTCAAAAAAGATCTTCAGATTGTAGCAACTATTCAAAATAGAGTATATTCACACTGAAGTAAATGCAATGACTCTGGATCGAATATCAAGCAGTATTACAAATCTTCTATTTATCAAGAATCTATGAGGAAGTAAGATTTAATTAAATTTTGACAAAGTATAATAAAGTATATGTACACATAAAAGTAAAAATTAGGGCAGGAGCTTGAAATTTGGAAAATCTTATTAGTTATCCCTATACTACACAGGTATATTATCACAAACTTATTTCTCTACCTTTTCAGGGTTTCTTAAATGTAATCCTAGGAAAATCTTCTCTCACTGAGCAGCAGCTGCTAATAGATCACCTCTATTGAAAGTTATGTTGTATGAAATGAGAGATCTTTCAGTTGCTGTTGATCCACCTCTGATGGTGCACGAGTTAGCGCACATTGTGCAGTTGTTGTCTTTGGGAAGCGATCACATCCCTTATTGAATGAGTGCCTGCCAACAGCATCACCAATCTATCTAAACCATAAGCAATTCCCCCTGTAACACAAATAAACTGATCAGAAAAACAAGTTTTAAATGCAAAGACCAAGACTCAGGGCAGGGGGAAGCAGGAAATCTTCAGTTAACATGAAGACCCAAAATCGATGCAGTTCTCAGGTGCAAAACATTTATTCAACTATGGATAACTTCTAACCTACCATGCAGCTAATACAAAGAACACATTTTTGTACCTCAAACAATAGCTACAATTTGGTTCCATTTTTCCTCATCTTTACTTTTTAACCGGTGCTATATGTGCATCATTTATATGGTGATGTTTCAAATAAGAATTCTGTTGGGCCCGGTCAAACTGTAATTGGACAGGTTCAGGCACATCTAAGCAACCAAAGATCTCAACATGGAAAAGGAAAAAAAAAAGTAGATAAAATGGGTATTTTTCACATAATTGAATGGCCATTCAATTCCTCTCAGGGATTCAACTGAGGGCCAACCATTATTTCAAGAAGTTGAAATAATCTGTCCAAAAACTCAGCAAGTAATTGAATGCTTCATAGCATGTAACAAGAGCACAAAAAATTTCAGAAGCACGTATGTTAATAATAATTACCAACTGCCCAAATGAATATACTAGGCAATGGGAAGACATCACATACCATGAGGAGGAGCTCCCATATCTAAAGCTTCCAACAGATACCCAAACTTGGCTTCAGCCTGCAGGTGAGACAAGACAACATCAATGTAATCTGAAAATATTTGGCACCCTTTATCTAAGTGCTCAAAGACAATATTATAAAAGAGAACATCAAAAAGTTAACCACCATAATCGAATAAGAAATTCAAGCATGCAAAATAGGATCTCCAACCTGTTCATGTGTAATGCCAACAATTTCCAAACCTTTTCTTGGATTTCACGTTTGTAAATTCTCAAACTACCACCACCAATCTGTCAGAATACAAGCCCAACAACATCTTCAGCGTTTAGTCTCTGTAGTTACTTAAATAGATGTGCAATTCAATTGATAGAGTTTGTGTACATCTGTACCTCTACACCATTGTAACCATGTCATATGCTAAAGCACGTGCAGAGGAAAGATCATTCAAATCTTCAGGGTTAGGGGCAGTAAAAGGATGGTGCAAGGCCTGAAAAGTAACATAATTTCAGCAAGCATCAGACAAATCAGAGGCTTTTTCTATTAATTATTACCAAAATCTCACCCTTACGAATGTTGTTCCCTGTTAGTGGCAATCCCTCTCTTTGAAAGTTAACCTTTTCCTACACATTGACTAGTGGAAATGCAGTAGACATTGTTTTCACCTTGACAACACTAAATGACATCATAGGATTTAATACCAATATGATCCTATTTAACATATACTTAATAGGTAGTTTGACTCACAATAACCAGTTGCAATAGTATAGCAAGGCATATGAAATATAGAAAGAAACCAATCTTGGTTCAGGAGAAACCTTGTGCAACAATGAACAAGTTGCAATAATATGGCATAAGGCATGAGCATAGCACATCAATATACAACTTTAATCAATCATATTGATACTTTTTTCCTTCATTCTCAGGTATACACGTAAAAGTTGGAGGAAAAAACAGACTAACACATTGCTAATAAGATGATGATTAATGAATTGTTCCAGAAGTTAAAATCATAAAACTTGTAGAAGTCAAGCTAGGAGACATTTGTAACTCATTACAAACCTCAAGCCTCTCTTCAGCATCATTCCACTCGAACATCGGAAAATCAGTCACCCAGAGGATTGCGTGTCTGGACTACATTGACATGACATAGGTAAGCACAAGAGAGTGAGAAACAAAAATCCCATTCCTTTCCTTCTGGCAAGTACAACAAACATATATAACTTCTGGAGGTTGGAAACTTACAGGATCAATCAAGCCCAGATCATTGGCAACATATACCCTCAAGCGGTCTAATGTTTTATTAACTGAAGCAGGGTGACCTACTGCAAACAAAATAAGATCACCAGATCCAGCGGCCAATTGTTTCAGAAACTGCTCTTTCTTCATTGGATTCAAGCTTGATACCAATGCAGAAATTCCTTCAATGGCCCCTAAAATTATAAATCAAGTACTAAGAATGAATGGTCATACCTCATTTGATAACACAAGTATGTATCAGTCAGAGCATCTCCTTACCATCATTTAACACCTTTAAGAAAGGCAAACCCTTCGCTCCAGACTTAATTGCTTCATTATAGATGTCACCTTTCTTTAAAGCAGTGTTTGAATAAGTTATTGCCCCTGAAGGCACACAGATGGCCTTAATGACTCCCCCACTTTCCAAGGTATCAGCAAAAACCTTGAAAGTGGAACCTAAGAAAAGATCAGATACCTGCAAACAGAGAGTAACAACCAAGTATTGTCATAGTGATGTCTGAGCACAGTAAGAAGACTGGAGTTCCTAAACTGCAATATTAAATTTGGGGGAAGAATCATCCAATATCAAGCAAAAATTCATAAAGTGCATGGCAGTTCTCAGTAGAAAAGAATGAGAAACAGAATTTCAAGTGCAGAATTAATTAGGAATGCCATAGATTATTAGAAAGAAGAGGAGTATGAACCACGTGAATAGCTAGTTTAGTAAAAGGCAATAATCTGGTTAATTAATTCCCCAAGAAAGTAATCACAAGCTTCAGAATCATCAGAAAGAGAATAGAAACAAACGGATATTGCAGGAACCCATTCAAACTAAACAACCCTGCACAAAAATTTTTTAACCAATAGAGATTAATCAAATCAATAAAAGATAATGATTACATCTTTCAGCTCAAGATCAAAACGAATATCTGGTCTATCTGAACCAAATCGACTCATTGCTTCAGCATATGTGAGCCTTGGAAAAGGATCTGGTAGCTGAACACCTTTGATCTCCAGAAAAACCTGCAATAAATTTTCTATCATGTATCAAAACCCAATATAAAATATGATTCTCTAAAAGAATCTCAACATTCAAAATTAACAGCAGATCAATGTCCAGAACTACCATAGTAACAGCACTTTATGAGATCCACAATCAAGAAGCAAATCCAACTCAAGTTCAAAGACAATTTTGTAGTAAATCAATCCTCAAGAAAAACCAAGCCAGAAGAGATTGAAATAGATGTTTCAACCAAGAAATTAAGGTACCAAGCACAAACAATGAAGTCAAAAACTGCAAAAACTTGGAACAACTCGAGGTCAGACCGTCATACTAAGTTAGAAGCAGGGTTTAGTTAATGCAACAGACCCAGAAAACATATTCAAGAATATGCTCAATAAATAGATCTTAGAACCCACAATATAGTGACTGAAGTTATGTCTCAAACTCTCAATAATATAGTAACAATACTATACCACCTTTTGCCACACTAGAGATTCTCTTGAACATTACAATTTCTTGCTTTTTGTTGTTTTTATGGAAAGGAAAAAAGAGATGGTTTCAAGTTTTGCTTCACTTTACCACATATCAGGCCACCTTCAAATGTTCAATAAACTTTCCAATGACTAATTTAAAATGGTGAAAGTTTTATAACAAATTTGAATCAGATTAGGTAAAAAACACTTACATGTCAACTCAATCATACATTTGCAGAAGTTCTCTTTGTGTCCATAATAGTTTCTTATTTGATTTATTGATCAAACTCT
>SRSM01000342.1:0-47316 GCA_019593545.1 Apocynum venetum
TTAATTTTTTATTTTCACATTTATCTTTAATTACTACTCTTTATTATCAATTACAAATAATTTTTTGTTAGATTCACACATTTAAAATAAACATAAAATAATTTGAAAAACAAATTTCTAAAACTAACATTAATATTTAGCTAAAATCAAAATTGCATGAAATTATTATTTTCAAGGAAAATAATAATTAAAATAATTAAAATATTAGTAATGATATGCAATTTACATTTTAACTAAATTAATTATTATTTTTTATATATATGGAAAAAAATACTTGATTATTTTTGTGGAATAAAAAGGAGTATATTATTACACGTAAAAGTGAGAAAGGAAAAGTTCAATTTTTTTTGGCTTAGTAGGGAGATTAGGTCTGCTATCCGGATGGCCAACCAATAACATTGGGCTGTTTGGGCTGGGCATCTTGTTAGGCTGGTCTTTTCAATGTTGTAGATGGAGCACGTAACCTTTCCAACTTCTAATTAATGATCCCTCCTCCTTTAGAATAGAATACAAGGCTAGTCTTAGCCTAACGTACGTTTTGTATGTTTTCAGATTGATACTTTCCCTTTCTCATAAAATACAAAAACTAGAGAAGTCCACTGTCTTTTTTGTTTTTTTGTTTCAATAAGCAAATATTTAATAATATCATCAGAAACATTGATTGTAATTAATCTTTGGTCAGTATGATTGCACACACACAGGAGGAGGGAGGAAAGGGATAGGATAGAAATGTAGCAAAAAAAACTGTACTCAGCAATATTGTGAGCAACATAATTATAATCTCTTGAGGTATAATGTGCAGATCAGAGAAGCCCACTGTCACTAGTTTAAGAAGGAACTAAAGATTCATATCATTCTCCAGAACCAGAAGAATGGCAACAGCCTAAAGATTGTCATCCTATTTGGGTTTCAAAGGCATATTTCACAAATTTAGTATTAAATAAAGAATGTTTCTATAATCTGATTTAATATCACAGGCTGCGATTGTGCAATGCCAATCTCATTTCTTCCTTATTCTTCTCAAACTCTCTCCTGGCTAACTAAGCTTCGTTAGATTTTCTTTGTCCAAAAGTCATATTTGATCTAAATTTCTAAGCTGCCTTTTTACTTTACTACGACCACCTTTTCCAGAGTTGAAAAACCTTTTCAAAGAATGCATGGTGTGTACGCCATTGTCAGACAAAGATAGATGAATAATTATGAGTATTCGTACATAAGAATTCCAACAGTCTGCTAGTACCAGCTTGGATTTGGGCACATAATACTTTCCCAAGTTCCGGGCTATTTCGTATAGGTAAGTGCAAACCCGTGGATCCCGACAGCTTTGTTCCGACTCTTTTTTCTTTTGACTCTTATATTTTTTGCCTCAAGGGTAATGGATACCCATTGTTAGAAAAAAAACTTTTGTTTTTCTAGGCAACTTTAAGGGGCTGCATACAAACCAGGTTGGACTTTAAGTTCAATGAGATGGTGGGAATTTCAAAAGATGTGCTGATGAATTGGCTTTTGGCTCAATTGGTTTTGACATTGACCAAAGGAATAAATTCTTAGACTAAGCATCTTTGTAATTGTGGCCTTCTAGTAAGGGGAGAGGAGGAACTACAGTATCAAGGCAGAAAAAGATGTAGAAATAGCATCACTATTACTATTTAGGAAAAGGGAGATTGGAAAGGGGGGGGGGAGGGGAGGGAAATAAATTAGTAGAGAAAAAAATAACAAATAAGCATTCAGAGAATATTTGAGAAAAGTTATCGTGAAATTCTTGAGGAAATTATGGATGTAAAAACCACCAATATGAAACTGTGCATTTTCCTGAGGCAAAATTTTCCTCTATTTGCGACAGATTTGTAGGCCAAAGAGTTGTATATATATAGTATACTCTCACAAATTATTATTATTATTATTAGAAATGATTTTTGTGATGATGACAAATACTAGCAGATCAAAGAATTATCCATTATGTTAGGTAGCTCTAAGCTTCTATACAGCCATTTCCATCGGTCAAAGTCTAAGAAAAGTAATAGTTTCTGAAGTAAAGAAACAAACTGGTAGTATTAGGTAGGAGGCATACATTTAACTTTCTGGAACGAATTATCAAAGACAACTTTCCGAAACCATGTGAATTTGGAAGACTTTTCATTCCACTTCTATAGATTACATAATTTTCCAATTTCTGTTAGAAGGCAAATACCATGGGCCATCTGAAATCGACTCTTAACAAGTTCATAATTAATTACAAATCTAAGTATAATGGTATTATAGTAGTACTAATTAAGCTGGGAAAACAAGTTTCCAGGAGTGTCCAAACAAGAAAATTTGCTAAGAATATCTCATTATTATTGCTCCTTGTTTAATTAGAGGCCAACACAATTTCTTGATGATGTAATCCCCCATCCACCACAAGATTATGACCACTCACGTATCTTGATTCATCACTAGCAAGATAAAGAGCAGCCTCAGCAATATCCGAACTTCTCAATGTTGCATTCTTCAAATTGGCCATATTTCTAACAAATTCTTCCATCTTTTCCACTTCTTGTTGGGTTGGCAAACCAAAACTCATCCCACCTTGATCTTCTCATCTTCATCACCGTGCCTCCACGCATTTACTAACATCGATGTCGCCACCCCGAATGGCGAAATACAATTCACCCTAATCCCATACTTGCCTAACTCACAAGCTGTGTTTTTTGTAAGTCCAATAATTGCATGTTTTGATGCTGTGTAAGAATGAGGTCCAAGGCCTCCCATCACAGCTGCTACACTGGCTGTTGAAATTATGCATCCATTGCCTCGTGGAATCATCACTCTGGCTGCATGTTTCATTCCCAATGCTACCCCTCGAACGTTCACTCTCATTACTTTTATCAAAATCCTCTGCATCAAAATCAACAATACTTTTGTGCTTTGATTGGCTTCCAAGAACCCCTGCATTGTTGAAAATGATATCAAGCCTTCCGAATCGGGAAACCGTTGAGTCAATTACATTTTTAACATCTTCTTCCAAGCTAACATCACAATGGACATAGGAAACTGAAGGTGACAATGCCATGGCCAGAGCCATTCCAAGGACATCTTGGACGTCCGCAATTACTACTTTAGCACCATGCCGAGCAAAAAGTCTCACCGTTGCCTCCCCAATTCCCCTGGCTCCGCCAGTCACTATTGCTACCTTTCCATCCAACCTATATAACATGAAGAAATGTAAAAGGATTAGTATACATCCAATTAAATTTGCTGTAAGTAAGTAAGTGTGTAGTTGTTTTCTTAATGAATATTCAAGAAACATACAATTGTGATAGATTGCTAAAGACAAACTACAAACTGTCTTTTATGCCAATTTGTGCAATTTTATACTTCAACATTAGTCTTTCATGGAAACACGTCAATGTGTACAGAAGAATTGCTAGTTTCAAAAGGGGTGAACAAATATTGAACTTAAAAAGGGTAATTAAGAAACAAGTATTACACAGATCTTATCTTTGAGGGCGGCAGCAGCAGCAGCAGCAGCAGCAAAATTGGTATCCTTTCCAAAGGATGGAATGATTGGAAAGGTACTCTCAGGAGGCATCTCAGGGATGACTTGTGCAGGCATGATTCTTTTACAAGATTATCGGGGAAAGAAGAAATTCAGAGAATTTGAGGCTTGTGAGAAAGAAATGGTCAGTTGTGAGCTTGTATGATGAGGCAAAGGGAAGATTTATAGGCAAAGGAGGGACAAGGAGGGGAGGGAGGAGGAGGAATTATGGTCAGAAGCTTTACGTGGGATTAATGAATTGATTCTGTAGGCATTAATGTCTTTCCTTTCTTGGATGGGTGATCGACTGATCAGCTCTCCTCACTAAATGGCCTCAACTAATTCGTTGTCCCTCACGACTAAAATACTACAATTGGCACTTTCACTTTCCAAGCTTTATGTGTGTGTCTCTCCGTGAAAAAAAAATGTCTCTCTCCAATGCAAGTATTTTAAACTATCTCCATTATTAATACTGGAAAGCATTTTCCGGGGATGTGGAACTGAACTGGTCCACTTGACGTGAAATTCCAGTAGTTTTTAGAAAGCAAGGAGGATTTGGCGAATTGCAATTCACCAAGTTAGAGAGGACTTAGAGAGGACTTCTAGTACTCCTTGGTCTTTTTTTTTCTTCTAATATATAACAAACAAATTTCATTTGTTTTTACATATATATATATATATAATACTTTTTTTTATTGACTAATTTATTCTTATTATTTTTTTCATTCTCCAATCAATTATTTGAAAATCTTAATACCTTTAAAGATTCCGATGAATTTCAAAATCAGTTTCTTTAAAAGATCATGATCTTGTATTCAATTCGATTTAAAATTAAATTCAATGGTTTTTCTTTAGGAAAGAAATTCAAATGGTTTGAATAAAGTAATATAAATTAAAATAGAATTATTCATAATTCATACTTCCTTCATCCATTTTTATAAGATACATTAATCAAACTCTTTTGTTTTTAATTAATTATAAGATATTTATAACATTTTATAGTTATTATGTATGTTATTTCATATTTACCTCTATGTTATTGTGAGAAAGAAAAATAGAATAAATACTTTATTTTAAAAAAAAATATTAAAATAAATAAATATATAATTAAAAAAATAAAATAATTTCTTTATACGTGTGAAATTACTTAAAAATATTATAAAAATAGATGGAGGAGTACTATTTATCTTCTTTTTTTTTTTATATATCCTTCCTGTCCTTTTAACTATCCTTTAAACTTTTCATGTCATTGTAACCTTTGAAAGTTCGAAATTTGGACTTTGAACTATGGCAACCTCATAGGTAATGACAAAATTTATATATCTTTCATCCTCACCAAATAATTTGTCTCATTTCAATCATGGCATACATTAGTATTATGTACTATAAGAAAATGTTTAACGTTTTTATGAACATGAATTCCACTAATCATTTATAAATTTGGTTATCTATAGTAAATATGATTTTTAACGTCCAATTCTGATGTCACCCATTTGATTAGTTAGATTAGATTCTTGAATCATAGACTAATTAAATTTTCAGTTCAATGTCCTATTACTAATTTTTTTGTTATTATTATTATTATTATATTAAGAAGAAAAAGATAGCTGAGACAAGAAATCTGCATTCCAGTCCAAATCTAGATAAGTCATCTACGTTTGCGTTTTCATTAATTAACTCTAATAATGTCTCTTTCCTTCAGGAGCATAAGGAAATTTTTCTATAGAAAATTGAAGGGTTGATTGTAACATTAGTTGCACATTTCTCATGTTTGGATGGGAGAGTAATGATTTTATTTTATTTTAATGTATCCTTGAGTTTGTCTCGGGTAATTTAGCACTAACCAGATAAGTTTGGGATAATTAATTAATCCTAATCATTGATAAATAGATCACTGACTCAACCATACATTTTGCTTATTTAAAAAAAACAAAAATAAAAACCATGTTTCGCTTATGTTTTAAACCTACAATGATGAAATGGCTTAACGATGTATGAAAAAATTATTGTACATCTTGATCAAGAGTTCTTCTACAATTATGGCAAACTATTTTAACTTTTCCATACACACAAAATCAAGAACTATATATAAATATATACATACACACACAAAATCAAGTCAGAGGTTTACCCGTGTGCAATATAAAGTAATGATTACGAATTCTCACGCTTTTAAGAAAATGGAAAATCAAGAACAAAAATTAGAAAAACCTAACTCTTGCTTCATCTCTAAAACATAAAAAAATAATAAATCTAAATAAGGCCTTCCATCTATATTCTTTAAAAAAAGTATAATATAAAATGCATGTTATATAGCCTTTTAATGCATCTGATTTATGAAGACTAGATTCATATAAAGATTTTTCATTGAATTTTGGTCTTTGTAAACTATGAATCAAATACTTTTTTTTTTCAAGTAATGAATCAAAATACTTAACTTTTTTTTTAGAGAAAAAGAACAAAGATATTATAAGATAGTTGAATTAGCCAGGTTGCTGATGAACATTAGTATTGTAAAGTTGAAAATTTTACTTCAGTCTTCGTAACTATTTTTGTTTTTTTCTTTCTATTATTACCATAATTTATATATATTTTACGAGTCAAATTTTGACTTAGGCATCCATATGTTCGCTTTAGATTACGATATCCAATAATCCAATCAATCTCACTTCTCACGCTTGTATATATAAATACACAGGCGATCCACGCTTTTCTATTTTCTAATGCTTTAGATATTAATTAAACCAGCTGTTCGTACAATTGCTTCCTCCTCCTCCTCCTTTTTTTCTTCCATTAATGTTGCATCATTAAGATAAATGAAGACAGGATTAGTCCTCGGTTAACCCAAAAACAAAAGCCACATTAGCCCTACAATCAACAAAACTCGATCTTCAGACAGTCTAGCAAATCTTGGAGATGCTTATTTTCAAGGAAACCCCATTTTTTTATTATAATCTGTTCAATCTGTGGCAATGTTAAGGGAAATATGACTACATCTAGATTGTTATCTGGGTTGCACTTAATTAGGTTTCTTAATATTTATAACTACTTTTCATGACCGACTAAATCTATAATGCTCAGTTGATTAAGACATTACAGACTGGATTCCTCATTTCATAAATATAACTTCACGACTGTGTTGGAGATGACGAGAGTTTCCTGGGTTTAGTCCCCCCACAATTTTTTTATTTATTATTTAAGATCTTTAAAGACTTTAGATGACGAATATAGAAAAGATTAGCCTGGATTTGTTATTCTAAACCTTCCACTTTTGCACCTAACAAGAATCGTATATAATCTTTATAGGTGAATAGATGCATATCTCGCACACAGGGACACTGCGTATATAATCTTTATAGGTGAATAGATGCATATCTCGCACACAGGGACACTGTAGTCTAGTCATTTGAACATGGTACCCATTTCTTTTTCATTTGGTATTTTGGGGTTATGGTTATCTACACAAAAAATATATGAGACTGGAAGTGTTCAAAATTGAAAGGTTGATAATCTCCATAATTTTTGCACGTATGGCTTTTGGATATCAGTGAAATTAATTTGAGCTCGGTATGAATTGTGCTACATTGATTAACTCTTATTTAAGGAAAACTTCTCTCAAAGTTCTAATTTCACTATATCCTTCTTCAGGTACCTAATTGTAATTCAATTGTTGAATTCTTCTTCTCTAGCATAATATAAATAGTTCAAGAAAATTCTGGAAAACTTTTAGTGTGTTTAGTATTCTTGTATTGAAACAAAAATACTATTTTCATTATATTTTAATTGTTCACTTTTTTTTTTGTTTCATTCCAATTACTCATTTTCTAATTTTAGTATGTACTTTTACAATTATACTCTTATTATTAATGAAAGATTTGAATAAATTATTAACTATTTAGTGAATAATGCATTTTCTAGGAGGATTAATATATATACACACTTTCTATTAAGTGAGTGGAACTTATGAAGTTTAGTTGCATAATTATCATTTTTAATACTCTTCTTAATTTTTATGCAAATTCAAAGTCAACAATTGAAATGGAACACAAAAAAAAAATACTATTTAGAACAAGCCTAATTTTGCTAAAAATCGTCTCAAAGTCTGTTAGCTACCCTGCCTTCTAAGGTTAAAAGATCAATTCAACATTGCGTTGGTATATTCCTAACTAAGCTGAATCCCAATTAGGAATATCACGTGATATGTCATCACACATAACTCTTTACATAATCTAACGAAGAGTATGAAAATAAGTTAAGACAACAATTCAATTGGGTAAGCAAACAAAACTTCTATTTTTTGACTTTTAAATTTAATTGTTCAATATTTTGACTTTGAAATTTACACGAAACGCAATCACGCCCCTTCTCTTTGTCTTGAAATGATAAAGACAAGAAATGAGATGATCGATGCTTATCCATCCTTCAATTAAAGTGGATGACCATATATAGGGGAGTTTTTTTTTTAATTTTTTTTTATGGGAATATATAGGGGAGTTTTATTTGAATTGGTTTGTTCCGTGAAGGATGCACCATCCCAGACTTCTAAAGGAAAGAGAATCGTTTTGGGGCGGGGGGGGGGGGGGGGGAGGGATCTTGGGCATATTTGTTTACTGAGTACTGTATTTGGATTAGTCTAAGAAAACAAATACTCGATACTCGATTTATTTGACTTTAATTCATGACTTTCAATATAACAAAAAATCATTTATTGATTAATTTTTTTATCGAAAACGAATAAGTTACAAGTAACACATTCACAATTTATCAAAATATGTGTATCGTACAAAGAGTTTATTTAAATTTATACAAGAAACATAAATGTTCACAATTTATCCATTCCCCGAAATTCAGTAATATGCAATGGCGGTCATTTCCAATAAATATTTACATTTATTTATGCTGTCAAATGAAATAGAATTTTAAATGACAACCTGACAATTATGATAACTCAAATAGATAAAATAACCCTTTCTAATTAGATATCAATCGTAAATCCAATAAAAGACAAAAATTAAAGGGATATAATAAAAGGCTTGTCAACCATAAATGGAAGCTCAACGCTATTCATTGGTCAAGCGGATTAATATATTTGACCAAGTGGAAATAGTATAAGTTAAAGGTGACAACTAACAGAGTTTGGATGAGCATATAACTAAGAAATCCACACATTCTAAAAAATCAATTACATAATGGAAGTTGTATAAAGAGGACATATGAAAGAAGTAGAAGACGTCAAGGAGAGGTGAGTGAAAAGAGGGGAGAAAGAAATGTGTGAAAATAGTGAAACCACATTGCATTTTCCAAAAATGCAAAATGATAAATTTTTAATTGAATGTTCTTTTTTTGTATAATTTTTAAAAACGATCTTTTGCCATGGCCAAGTTCCAAAATTATCTTTATTATTTTGTCACTATAATATTTTGTTAAAAATATGCTTTTTTTAAAAAAAATGAAGATTTCTGCTATTTTTTAGCATCTCAAGATTTTAAGAGATAAATATTCAAATTAGAAATGGAAGGAATAAGGATAGAAAGTGTCAAGTGCCCTTAAACTTTCAAAAACTTTGGAGGATGCCCTCCAATTGTTTTTTCTACTAGCAATTTATTGTTCTTGATCATGGCTAGATCTCCATACATCTATGCTTCATTTATCTCTTTTCCCATATCTATATTGCCCTCCATGCTTCTAATGTGCCTCAACAAGCCTCGGATTACTAGTGTAGATCTCTCGCACATCTCAGGATCTATCTACTCAAAAAAATTGCAACCTCTACTCTTTACAACAAATAAGCACATATCAAATGAAAATTGGGAAAAAAAGTGGTCAACAAAAAACACAATGCAAATCCACGTAGGTACACACCTTGTACTCATAACAAGATGGGAATCTTCTAGTTGGAATTTTGTCTGTTCATGATGTGTTATGAACAACTAATCTCCCAAAGTAGCATTTCGACAAGTAAGATTGTCTTCGACTTCTTGAAATGAAAGATTTTGACGATGAGCTTGGCATAGTCATTTTTTTAGTTTTTTGGAAGTTCAAAACTAAGATGGCCAAATAGGTGCATGTAATGAGAAAGAAGGGTGTTTTGAGTTAATTGGTTGAGGAAATATTTGGCCACATCATCATCAAAATGAAGGAAGGATGTGGTGCTAAATATGTATTTGGTCGAACGAAAATACCCATCAATATGATTAGGTGCCAATGTTACGTTTTGATTTAACCAGTAAATGTAATAAAAAGGCATGTTTCTATGAGTGTAGATAATTGGAGGGCATACATTGCCAAAAAAAAAATTGAAAGGCATGTTCCAGATTTTTTTAAAAGTTTAAGGGTACTTAGGTACTTTTTATCCAACGAATAATAATTCCTTGGAAGGAATTGTAGGCTATATCGTTATGAGTAATGAAGTTGGTTTCAGACTTGTGAACTTCGTGGGCCAGAAATAAAACCACTTGAATTATCCAACTCAAACAAAACCCTATTGGGTTGTTCTTTCACACTACTGTGTATCTTATCTCTTTTAATGATTAAATATGGATTCTCCTACAATATTGGGCCTTTTATTTAAACATGGGAAAAGCTTACTAGGTCGATGATAAGTACCTAGGTAATCTAAATACTATTTTTCTCCCGCGTTGCTACCTTGACTTAATTTCTAATCAATTAAATTATCACATTATTATAAATATTATTCCCTCCAGGGTCTATTTTGACTTAATAAAATAAATTTAAAAAAGTCTTCCACATTCATAAAATTATCATATTATTATTATTTTTAATATAGTTAGTTGTGAGATCATATAAATTAGTTACATTAATGATACTATTAGTATCAATTTAAATAAAAATATATTCTTTTTGTCCCACTAAAATAGTCAAATATAATTTTTCACGTAATATAAGAAAATATATTTAATATAAAATTATAAATTATCTTCTCCATTCTTCATATTTTTGTCAATTCACATTGCATTTAAATTTTGGTCACTTTCAAATTAAATTGTGTGAAGATGTGTATAAATTTAGTCTAAATATTGTGAAAATTATCGTACTTATCTTTAGGAAGTTAAATATTTAACTTAATGTTTATTATTTTAATAATTTGAAAATGAATTTTATAATAATAAAGTTTGTTAAATATGAACTACACATTCAATAAAGAAACTACACTCTATGATTAAAAAAAAAGTAATAATTCATTCGTCTCATTTCAATTGTTCATATTTCTTTTTTTGAATATCTCATTTCAATTGTTCACTTTCTAATTTTAATACATACTTTTATAATTATACAATTATTATTAATGAAATATTTGGATAGAAAAAAATATTCTTATTTTTTCTCCATTCTTTCATATTTTTGTCATTTCACATTGCATTTAAATTTTGGTCACTTTCAAATTAAATTGTGCGAAGATATGTATAAATTTAGTCTAAATATTGTGAAAATTCTCGTACTTATCTTTAGGAATTTAAATAGTTAACTTAATGTTTATTATTTCAATAATATGAAAATGAAATTTATAATAATAAAGTTTGTTAAATATGAATATTTTAGATAACTAAAAAATAAACTTCACATTCAATAAAGAAACTATACTCTATGATTTGGGACGAACACAAAAGAAAGACTAATATATTTTAGTGGGAAGAAGGGAATATTTATTTTTAAAAAAGCGAATATTTGATTTCAAACATTATAAAATATAAATACGAATATTAATTTTAGACAGATAAATATTCTTTATAAGTCATAACACGATAATAAAGAGAATTACTTTTGTACCAAACTAGACATTATGTCAAGGACTCAAGATATATATAAATGGGCATCATTTATTCATATGTATTTAATCATTATGAACAAAGTTGTAAAAATATTCATTATAAATTTATAACACAATAAAAGTAGTATAGTTTTCATACCAAACTAGACATTATGTCAAGATATATATAAAAATGGGCATAATTTATTCATGTGTATTTATTCCTTATAAACAAAGTTGTAAATATAGGTGTTTTGATGCAATGGCCATGCATAGATATGCAACTCTTTTAAATTGTAGATATTAAATTAGCAGGCACATATTCATCAGTTAAACTATTCACACATTAGCATACAAAGTTCTAACTTCTAAGCCATGTACAAACAAACTTTCCTTTTTGAGCAAACAGCGTTAAGTTTGTTGGATGTAAAAGATTGGTAGGGAAAAATAAGGTTTAAATTTGGACAGAATTAGAAACAAATTCACGGGTGTAAACTCAATCGAATCCCTTTGCCCTACCGGAACTTTGATGAAAATTTGACAAATCAATCTCAAATTTTATTTTTTTAAAAGCAAAATATGTTTCTATTATAGGTAGAACATAATGAGAACGTAATAATCAATTTTTGACATTCAAAAACTACAAAAAAAAAGAAGAAAAAGAAGGCTTGACCCAATACCACCACCCCCTCCAAAAAAAAAGAAGAAGAAAGAAGACAAAAGGGATAATATATAAATTTATATCATTCAGGGATTGTTGAGGTTGGATCTGCTTATCAAAATGGAGACGCATTTGATTGCCATATAACGGACGGAGGTCGGGCGGCCCGACTGGAAAACTTGACGTCCAAAGCACCAAAAGCTTTAAAGCAAAGATTAAATGATTAAATCCACTCCAAAATTGACAATTCATACATAGTTTCAAGTCGTTGATAAACATTATCCACTCTATAACCCTATACAATATAGTCTACTGTTTATCCACTCAAATTAGTACAACAGAAAATTACACTTTATTTGATTCTATGATGTCTTGGTAGGTATATCAACTAACGACAAACATTAACGGAATGGAAACAGCACTTTAAAATAAAAAATTGAGAAAGTTTATGCAAATTTAAATATATAACTTATTGTTTAGTAATGATCACTTCTACTTTTTTATTTTTTTTTGAGAATTTTTTTAACCTATTGAGACTGAAAATTTTGAGATCTTTCCAAATTTAATATTTATTTTAAACTTAATTTAAAAATTAAAGAGAGTTTATTCTTATTATTAATATATTTAGTAGTGTGATCATTTTTAAATTAAAAAGTTGTTAATAAAACTTTAAATATAAAATATTTTTATTTTTTAAAAATAAATATTAAATTTCAAATATTTAAAAATAAAAATATAAGCCAGAAAACTTCGACTTGTTCCGGGGGAAGGGATATGAACGAAATTTGGCAATAGTAGAGACCCATCAGAGATATTTTTGTCGTAATCAGTGTAAAAATCTAATGCTAATAATAATAGGCATTCGATGTTTTTCTTCCCTTGCAACTTTTGTATCTAAGTTATGTACAAAAGAGGAGATAAAAACAATGCGACAAAACGGCACTTATGTCCTAAATAAAAATTACATATTTTTATATAAAAAAACATAGCTTCAACTCGAAATCTTTTTTTTTCTTTTTTTGGATCCGAAATATTTTGATTGGTAACCAGAAATTTTACTAATTAAACTAATCTTTTGCCACATTTTGATATTCTAATATGAAGTGTGAGGACAATATTGAAAAGGTAATTCAAACATGCATGGTACAAATTATATAACTCAATTAGTAAAATCACTTATATGGTGAATCATAAAAGTTATACATGTATATTTGAAGTTTCAAATTAATTATAAGCAGAGGGAGAATATCAAATCTTTGCAACAATAACTTAGAGTTTATATTGTGTATGTAATTATTGAGAAAAATAAAATTTTTTAAACAAGTATACGATTCAAGTAGCTATATATTGTCATACATAATTTAAAATTTCATTTATCAAGAGACACAAAGTCAAAACATATTATTAATATATTAAATCAATCGTGATAAAATAATAAGATGAAATTTGTTTATGTATTCATTTTAGTATGTGGGTATATAGAATGTGATATTTTCTCCATATCACCCTGACTTCTTAGCCTATTTGTTTAACTTATTTATGGTTTTATTTAATAAAACTTCATAATTAATTAAAAGAAAAAACTATGTTAACAGTAAATAAGATTAAAGCTAATAATATATTGTCTTGGCTAGATCAAGGGTTAGATAAATATTGACAAAAAAAAAAAAATGGTTGAAGTTGAGACATCATTTTACATGATGATGTGACAATCCATTTTGAAAGTTCTTCAGTACACAAATGGTTAGTAAATTTGGTTATAAATATATTTTTTTAAGTGGTGTAACACTTTGGAGGAAAATGTCAACTCAATTCAAACCTGAGAAGTGTTAATTAATTAGTTATAATTATTAATAATAGACAGAGTTGTTTTCTGTTTGCCCAATTGATGGAATGGATGGCACGATACAAATTAGTTGCTTCAGGACACGAACTTTCTATGTCGAAACCTTTCCATTCATTCAGCAAAATCAAACATGTCAATCGCTGCACCTGCTTTTGGTAACCTAATAATCCACATCTAACCGAATACCATTGTCAAAACTAATATATATATATATATATATATATATCTCTGTGTGTGTGTAAGAGAGAGAAATACTGTAACGACTATGTTGGTAATATTTTTATAAAATTATGTCGATGGACTTATCTCTATTTATAGTGACTATAGATAATTTATAATGTAGTATCTCGTGGTATTTATATTAAGCTATTGATACATTGAGGTATTGGATTGAGAGATAAGATCTTACAGGGTTGAGTACAAGATAATGGTGGCTCGTGAACTTAGGGAATGAAAAGAAAGAGAGGAAAAAGCCATATGCATGTGAAGCAAGATTACAAAGGAGTGTGTATAATATTTAAGGTCGAATTTTATATTATATTAAAATTATATGAATAGCTAACGATAGATGGTTGTTTAGTTTCTTCATTTCATTTTTTTTTTGTAATGCTCCCTTATGATTTACGAATGCTGCACCGTCCGCCCTTAGGATCTGGTAGAATATACTATAAATTATTGGATATGCCTGAAAGCCAGTATATATTTTTAATCTCTCTCGTCCTTTGTTATAACTTGAGTTATGTCCCATGGGGCAATATTTTCTTCATTTTCTTTCTATCCCATTTAGGCTAAAATATATTTGCAGGAGCAAATCTTGAAAGCGTGATGCCCATAATCTTTCTTCCCCAAACCAGTGGGCCTCAACGATCAAAAAACAAATATTCTACTGTTACCAATAAAAGATACTATGATACTATCTATATTCTACTAGGACCAATACATATCATTTCCTTAATCGAACATGGCCTGCCTCTTTATACGTAGAAATTTCTTTACGTGTGAAAGAAACCACGTATTCATGTTAGCTATATATCTGCAGCGAACACCGAACTGTTCCACCACACCAGCAGCCACCACCAACAGTCAACGACTCGACCAGAAATCTCTCCTTTCCTTCTTTAACTGAAGAATCCAACTTTGGAATGCTTGAAGCCTTGAACTAATTAATTAATAATTTATTCAAAGGTCTTTTTGAACATTTATGGTGTTTGCTTTCTCACTCTTCAAACTTCATATGCCTTTTCTAACACGAGTTCATGTTATTATGCTTATTTGATTGTTAGGTGAAAAATTAATTGCTCATTATTTTTTGAATATTTATTTTTGACTTTGATTAAAAATAAATGAAGATCATTAACTTTAATTAAGTTATCAAATTATTCTTAACATTAATATAATAATGAATTACGAAACTCATGAATTATTGATACGTAAATTCTTTAAATTAATGTGATGAGTGGTGTAAACTATGGATTAGTTAGATATAAATTTCTTAAATTAAATAGGTTATTAATAAAAATTTGGATAAAAAATATATTTATTTAAGAAAAATATATATTAATTCCGAACAAATTAAAATAGAAATGTGAATATTCAATTCTGAACGGATGAAATATTATTTTTTTATTTGAAACTAGTATAAGTACTTTGTTTTTTAAAATGCCGGCCAAAAACATCTAAAGAAACACGGTGCTATGCTAAATTTAATCATCCAATCTTTTGAAGATAAAAGTGGATAATAAAAACTCTATTTTTTGGCTTTCAATTATCCAATTCTGATAGAGTTTTCTAGTATTGAACCATTACTATAATCTCTATTTTTGTATATCATAAAAAAGAGAAAGAAAGAGACTTAACAATTTTTTTTTACCCCTTAAAAAATTATTTTTGTATAGAATCAAAATGAAAAATATTCTCATTAACTGCTAACAGTGATTTCATTATGAATGATTGCAATTAATCCTATGCCAGCAGCACAGCTGTCCGCGAAGCCCATAATACGCGGCACAACCCGTGCATATGCTCCCGTTGTATTTTGTAATTTATGAATATAAATATAAATGTATTCAACTTCATTTTCAATTCACAATTTGATTTTGTTAGCCAATGCCAATATTTAATACATTCAATAATCTCACTATTAATTAAATTAATCACAAGAATATTGAGTAATTTTTTAAAGAAAAAGCTCTACTTAATTTTAATATCTAATAAGTAAAAAACAAACATTTAGTATAATCTAAAAACATTGTATTTACCAAAGTATTTTCCTTGAAACTGTTGATTCATACTGTAATTCCATTCCCTTCGAATGTCCGAGTGAGTTGGAATTCCGATTTACACATTTTTAAAGAAAAAGGAGAACTGTGAGGATTACATTACATATTACTAAAGTGGTTCTAAAATTAACTGAATCCTCAAACGCCAGTCTTGACTGTATATACTGGGTCTTTCACCTCAACACTTTCTCTCTCAATAACCATCACCACCACCTCTCTCTTCTCTCTCCATATACTGACAGAGCACACACAATCTGCGGAAATTCCTGTAATGCATTTATTTTTCCGGTGAATGTGCCGGCGTTTCAAGTGTCCCTATCGACCGATTGGAAAGACAGAAGAGGACTGAGTGAAGAATTGATTCGTCTTTCGAAGAAATTGTTTTCAGTTGTGTTAGGGTTTGAAAAAGTAGAGAATGCCGCTGAACAGATATCAGATAAGGAATGAGTATAGTTTAGCTGATCCGGAGTTGTATAGAGCTGCCGATAAGGATGATCCTGAGGCCCTACTTGAAGGTGTTGCCATGGCAGGCCTAGTTGGCGTGCTGCGGCAGCTTGGCGACCTTGCTGAGTGAGTGCTTAATTTTGTATTTTGTGGTTTTGAATTTGTATCTTTGTAGTTTTTGACTGAGTTCGAGGAATTTGGGAGGTCTTCCTCACAATGTTTGCGATTTCTGTGGATGAGAATTGCTTATTTTGTTAGAAACTGTGGAAGTTTGAGATCTGTGAGGTAGTCTACCTGCAAATTTTTTGTTAGATTCTATCTGAATTTTGGAAAATTGCGGCTTTTTGGGCGAAATGCTTGTTTTTACTTTTTGGCGTTTTGCTTGATGTCCTTCAATGATACTGGGGAATTCCGTATAATACTTAAAAAGAGTTCACATAATTCTTTCTTTATGTGATGAGGTGTTTCTAACTTTTGCCTTAGTAATTTATGGAACTTGGACATAGACAAATGCTATATTTTCACAACGTATTGATCATTTCTTATAGTATGTTTGGTTCTTTAATCTATTGAGACGGAGCTGGCATGAAAATCCCGAAGAAGGATTGAATTGGTTTTTGTGGTACCTGCTCATGCTGCAGAATTTGCCTTGTTGTATTTGATTTGATTATCTTTTTGTCTAATTGGTAGCCACAATAAGAATCATTCATAGTCATGCTGGATTCTTGTCAATATGCCTAGCTTGCTGCAGAATTTTATGTTAGTGACCTTTCCTATTTAGATTTCAGGGATACTAGGTTACAAATCAGTTTCTGTGGTAATAAAAAGAGAGCATATGCTCTACACTCTCTGGTATTTTGGCCTCCAGGGAGAGGAAGGTATAGACTATCAATTCTGTATCCTTATATGTTCATGTTTTGAGTTAAGAATTCATGGTATCACTCTTGCTGCAACCTTACCATGGTACTTATTGTTTTCTGTTTAGGATAGCATAGATGCTTGCTTTCTTAATCCGAATTTATAATTGGCTTATGGTGGCAGGCTTTGGTTTACTGAACATTATGTTTCTTTTCATCATGAATTTTCTCTTACCTTTGGTGTTCACATTATCCCTTGAGCAGTAATTCAAGTAAAAAAACTTGAGTGTGCAAGTGCAATACACCAAATCATTCATTGATCATTTGAGTTTAAGATCCATTTATCAGGTTCTTCATCATTTTAGATTTCATGCACCAGATATAGGGGACTAGCTTAAACTGCAGACAGACTTAAAAGCTGGATGATACTGAAACGTAATAGTGAAGAAAACCTTTAACACTTTATACTAATCATATCTGTGGACCAGTGAAGTTTATTGAGAGATACAATAGAATAAGTTCCCAACAACTTTAGATTGTCTTTGGGGAAATTCCTTGGCATGCTGCATAATGTTTCTGTTTAGATTTCCTGATAGGTTTGGTGAGTTGGGATGGTTCTTTCTTGAGCAGTCATAATTTTGACACTTTCTAAAAAGATAGTCATGCTGTAATGCTAGATCATTGAGTTTCCTACTAAACTAATAGTAGTTTTTACCAAATTTTGGAGTACCCATACGCCCTTTTAATGATTCTAGATGAGTCCCATGGTTAATTGCTTCTGATGGTGACTACTGAAGGTTTGCTGCTGAGATTTTCCATGATTTGCATGAAGAAGTAATGGTGACTGCTGCAAGGGGTCATAGCCTGATAGCTCGTGTTCAACAGCTTGAAGTTGAATTTCCCACAATTGAGAAGGCATTTCTCTCCCAGACCAATCATTCGTCATTTTTCTACAATTCTGGTTAGGACATTCTCCAAGTGTACTTTAAACAATTAATTTCATCCCTAGAATGCTTGTGTTTGTCACAATTAGTAAATCAATTACATGACAAAGGTCATAATGGTGCACCCCCTGTATTGCAGGCTTGGATTGGCATCCTAATATGCGCATGGATCAAAGTCTGATCACACAAGGAGATTTACCTCGATTTGTGATGGACTCTTATGAGGAATGCAGGGGACCTCCTCGTTTATTCCTTCTAGACAAGTATATTTTTGTTGGGCTATTTATTTATTTATTAAATTATAATTTTGAAAGTATTCCTTTACTGAAGAATCCTCCTCACCTTACTAATATTACATTGTATGATCACTTCTAAGGTTTGATGTTGCGGGTGCTGGATCGTGTTTAAAACGTTACTCTGATCCATCATTCTTTAAAGTGGAACTGTCATCCTTCGGTATCACCGGTATAGACGTTCAAAGAGAAAAGAAAGCCCGTAAAGCAAAGGTAAATTGGCAAGATTAGATAATAGAACAAGTTGCTCATTTTCTTGGTTTGGCTATTTTGTGGCAAAATCAAAGCTTTTGTTTTTGTCTGTTAATCTTTCAACTTTTTCGTCCTCATTTTTGCTCCTTTTTTCCTGCGGGGGGGGGGGGGGGGGTAATGGGGTGACTGGTGGTTTAGTTCTTACCTACTGAACTTTTTTTCTTGAAGCAGGATAAACTAAATCTTCCGTCACAGAAGAGATATCTCTTTCCTTCTGCCCTTTCTCTTTAGAGAGTTGTTTTGGAAATGTACTACTAGTTTGAAGTATTTAGGCTGGATACTTAGCACTACTAGCTACGAATTGCAATTGCAGTTGTTTTGTTTATGCTATTAACAATTTTTTTACAGGATTTCTGAAAATGAATTCTCTAGAATTTTCACCTTTGGATATGTGTAGAGGTGTCCACAGAAATTGTCCTTGAACATACACTTCTAAACATCACCTGAAATTACCTCTTGATCTTGTTTTTGCTTTATAAACTTGTATCCGATACTATTCTGTCCTTACTCTTTCAGTTGTGATGCAGCAATGAAGAGCCTATTTGGAAACTTACCTACTTGAGAGGATATTCCTAAATAAAAACTCATAATCATATTGAAACTGATGTACACTTTTTAATTAGGGTTGAGTTAGAGCTTCACAAATCTTTAGGACCTCTGTTGGCTGCATCAAGTAGTTAGAGTAGAAGTTTTGGAATAATTTAGTCAAATGTTCCAAGATGATCTGTTGAGGTCATGGACTCATGGTCAAGCTGTGGCTTGATCATTTTGAGTATTCCTAATTGACAAATCCATGTGCTGGTCTAGCCTTTGCTAGTAGGTTTGTTGATTGAGAATTTTTTTTTGAGGCAATTACTTGTCCTCTGCATTCCTTACTCCCAGGTCACCTTCTTGTTCTTATTTCTCTTTTGAGTGGTGGTTCAAAAAGTACTACTCATTTGTTCTTTCTTATGTTGGGTTTCCTTTTATTATCATTATTGAGGAATAGCACCCCTGCAATCTTCAAACCAGGCCATTACAATCTGTAGTTTGTAATGTAGGAATCTATGCCTTCTTTTCTGGTGATGACGGTGGATTAATACACATATGAGGAACACTTACTGTTTTCACTAGATTAATTTTTTGAACATGTGAATGTGCTAGTGTATACCCAATGTCAGTGTCACAAATAACTTTTTCACCTATTAGGTTACATTGTGGTTCTTAAGTGATAATCAATCATATGATAACTTCTTGCTGATTCAAACTTCTCAAAATTTTTTACTAGCATATGGAAATATTATGAAAATAATTTGCCTTTCCTTTCCATAGATTTGTCATTTTGGGGCTTTACCTGTCAGAATTAAAGTTTCTTCTTCTTCTTTTTTAAAATTTAATTTGCCCTTTTTAATGATGTCATTGTTTTTATAAATTTATTAGAAGAAAGGATCACGCTGGAAGAATGGAGAAACTGCAGAGGCTTTACCAACACCACATGCCAAGTGAGAATTTTCTCTCTTGTTTATGCAGATTTTGTAATTGAAGATGTCGTAATGACTCTTTCTATCAGTTGGTAATCATAATGGCTTAAATTTTGTTGTTACAGACTTCATCAATTGTTTTTGGAGGAGCGAATCGAAAATGGAATTAGTGATCCTGCACGACACCGACACGTGAAATTGAAAAGAAGACTGAATGGATTTCCATTTACTAGTAAATCAGGGAAAAGCTACATGGAAAAGTTTCTTAAGTCTCCATCACCAGATCATAATGAGGTCCATGAAATTCCTGTTGATCCATTGACTTATGAATCTGCTTTCGAAATAGCTAAATTCAGTACAGTGAGTCCTGAGAAAGAGTTGGATCCAAGATCAACAAGTCTATCATCATCTCCAGCTAAAGAGGAGATTATCCTGGGGTTATTTGAGGATAAGCTGAATGAGGTTCCTATTGGCACCAGAGATTCTGTGATGTTACAATCAAATCCTTTTCTAGAATCATATGACATTTCAGACTCTGGTGTAGAAGCTTATAACATTCCCTCTGATCTTCAGATGGAAGACAGTGAGAAGGAAATAGCAGTCGATGATGGGAGCAAAACAGATAATAGCATAGATGATTATCAATCTGATGATATTGCAAGTGAGATAGATAATTACTTAGATGCTCTTACGACCATGGAATCAGAAATGGATACAGACTCTGAGCTCAAAATCAAGAATGATTTGCATTATTTGAATAGCAAAAGGGAGGCAATAGGTTTAGATGCAAGTCATGTACAGCTTCAAGCTCATTCTTTGGACTCACAATCGATGGGGCATTCTACCTTGTCAGATGATGGGAATAGTACATCTAAAAAAGAAGTATCTAGCTTTTCCTATTCTAATACACATAGCACTGCTGCTGAAAATACACCTTCAGATTGTGAAGTATCCTGCAATATCTTTTCATCTACTACTGAAACCCATGAAACTGAGATCATTGATTCATCTCTGGATCTGCAACATATTAACAAAGAGAATCCACAATCCCATCCTGCAGAAAGTGCTGTTTTGGATGGTCTGTCTGAGGCAGCTAAAAGTCCTACTCACAGTTCTGAGATTGGTGATCAAGCTGCATGTCCTTCCGAATCTGATCCTTCCTGTAGAAATACTGATGCATTTACTAAAGAAAGTGCAAAGATGGTTAGTGAAGCAGATAAGGTAATTACAGATACAATTTTGAACATCCCCTGGATTCCCAGTATCTCTGAGGCTAATAAACAGAAAGACTTTGATTCCCCACAAAGATCGCTTTCTGAAAATCAGCTTATGGATGAGTCTGAGGGAGAGGATAAGGATACAAGCGAGATTCTACATGGCGCTTCTTTTCCCTCTGTTTCTTTTGATTCAAAAGATGATTTTCAGCTCCATTTATTGGCTGAAAACAAGCTCCTTGATGAGCTAAACGATGAGAATGTAGCTTCAATGACAAACAAGGATCTGAATGATAATAGTCCTCCTCAGATCGACCATGAAAATCTATCTTTGTTGTCCCCTAATGACCAGTCTCTGGATGAGTTGCATGGTGAGGATCTAAATTTGAGCAAGAGTCCACCAATTGCTTCCAATCTTTCTGATTCTTCCTCACAGCTTAGAGATGCTTTGTCAGTTGCTGTGCCAGCTGACAACCTTCAAGTAAAGGAGGTGGTTGATGAGTATCCAAGTTCATCTGCAGATGGTTTATCCAACATGACCGCTGAGAAGAAAAGTGGCGAAAATTCAATAGACAGCGTGTCTGAAAGTGGAACTGGAAAAGATCTCAATATGGTGAATTCAGATGACAAGCAAATTGGTGAACTAAATTTAGGAATGCTTCTTACTGATGCACAGCCTCTTGGTCAAACTCATTCCTCAGATGCAGAGCCCAGTGACTTTGTTTCTAAGATAGATGATGTTAATCAATTAGCTGGAGAAGCAGATAATGTGAACCGAAAAGAAGACAATCCCAATGAATTAGTTAAACCTCTTCTCTTGGAATTTAATGCTGAAGTTCTATCAATTAGGTCATCAGAAGAACAAACTTCATGTGGTAGAGAGGTATATCTAGATGATCCTTTAGACACAGGAGATGGTGTAGAAATGAGTGAAGCTGCTTGTAACACAAATCTGACTGAAAGGGATTCTACTGGGGAACCCTTATTTCTGGGCGGAAACCATGTAGATTTGGATGAGAGTGCTACTGACTCTATAAGTGCATCAGCTGTTTTTCTTGGTCCTGACAATAATGCCATTGATTATGATGATGACTCATCTGGTGATCTCAAAACTTCGCGAGAAGTTCGCGACTCTGGTCCAGTGGGTGAAGTTAAAGGATTGATAACTGAGGAGGCATGCTTGTTGGAGAGTCCTGCAAAGTCAGATGCAACAGAGGGTCTTCATCAACAGATGTTTTCTTTGCAAGGTTCCAACTCAGGCTTTGGCCAACCCGTTGACAATGATCAGTCAGAGTCTGATCTACAAATACTAAATGATGTTTCTGGTACATATCTTCTTCTGGAAGCCAATGATAATGTGGAAGCAACAACTGCTACTCCAACTCAATCGTCTTTCAAACAACTTGAATTTTCCTATACAGGAGATGAGGTTGAATCACTCACAAACCAACTTGATCAGCCACGTGTGTTTGAATCAAATTCAGAGGTGATAACTGATCTAGATCAGACACAATATGAAAAATACATTAACCATGTGGGACCATTTGACAGTTCTTCCAAGTCTGTGCCTGTAAAGCTTCCTAGTGAACCTTCAGAGACAGAGTTCTCATTGCAGGGAAGCAATAACATTAATGTCTCTGGACACCTGATATATCCATCAAGTTCAATCTTATCTAGTTTTTCTCCACTTCCAGATGCAAGTCAGACCTATGTGGATGAAATGCCTCCCATGCCTCCTCTTCCTCCTGTACAGTGGAGGATGACAAAATTTCAACATGCTCCCCCTGGTCAGGACAGAGCATCAGTGCAGAATAATGCAAGTGCCTTGCCACCACTATTTCCCTCCAAAGCTGATCAGGATACTCAACCTGTGAATCAACTATTGCCACAGTCAGTTATAGGAGATGGCAATTCTCATCCTGTTACATCACAGTTCCCATCAGTAGTTCATCATGGAGATTTGATAGATAGTATTCTCCCTCTACAAGGGATGCAATACAGAGACATTTTACAATTGCCTGGATCCGATGATGTGATACTGCAAAATAGTTTCCAAGATGAGGAGAGAGAAAATGAGAAGTCCGATTCATTATCAGATTTATCTCCTGCAGATACAGCCTCTGCTTATGCTTTGGGGTTGCCACATGAATTTACTGAACCTTTGAATCAAGGGTCCCAAGAAACAAGTTTAAATGAAGAGGAGCTTATGCAGAACGTTTCTTTTGCAGTGAAAAATATGGTGTTATCTGATGAAACAACATTACCATCAAAGACTGTTTATGTGCAACCCAAGCAAGGCATGCCAGCTTCTGCCGATGTTTTTGGGTTATCAAATCAAAAGCTTACAGGACCTCTGAATCAAGAGACCCCAGAAACTAGCACTGAGGGGAAGGAACTTGGGAGCAGCTCTGGACATCTGGAGGAAAGTTTATTGCCTTGTGATAGTGATTCTGTATCAGCAAAGACAGAAAGTGAGCAGCCTCAGCATGCCATGTCAACTTCAGAGGCCACATTAGCATTGCCAGTTGGAGAGGAACATAAGCCAAATGGGCTTCGGCCAACAAAGCTACCAAGGCCACGAAATCCTCTAATTGATGCTGTTGCTGCCCATGATAAAAGCAAGGTACTCATTGGTCTGTTGGTTTGCTGGCTACATTACTGGTGTTGAATTCCTAGTTGTTCTCTGAATTTCATTTATTCTGCAGCTGAGGAAAGTAACAGAGCGCGCTATACCTCAGATACAGAAAGAAGAGGAAAGAGATTCACTTTTGGAACAAATAAGGACCAAGGTAATTGAACTGCCATTTGTTTCTTTACTCGAAACATGTATGTTTTTGAATTTAGGTAATGACTGATCATATCTTGGATGTGGTAGTCCTTCAATTTGAAACCAGCAGTGGTGACAAGACCTAGTATTCCTGGACCAACAACTAATCTGAAAGTTGCTGCGATACTGGAAAAAGCGAAAACTATCCGCCAGGTCCCTGTCTCTGCCTCTCTGCTTTGTGCATATGCTCATGTTTTTGTGTTAATTTGTTTTGCCTAACAGTTCAGCATTAAATGTAATTTTCAGGCTTTTGCTGGAAGTGATGAGGATGATGATGATAGTTGGAGTGATTCATGAAGATCTTGTGCAATGGTCACAAAGTAGTCCCGTGTTCTTCTGAGTTCCTTGATCTTTATTATGAGACACATGAAAAGGAAACATCTTCCTGGTAATACTTCATCTTGCACTGTTTGGGTTACTTGGAATAGATGGGGAAACTCCTTCTCTTCCAGCTATAGGATAGTTCTCTTCTTGTCTTTGTTTCTACTCTTCTTATCCATCCTTGTAAAATATGTTCTCCTGCCTCCACTCCCTCTCTCTCTCTCTATATATATATATATATAGATACACACACACACACACACACACACACACACAACACATGTATAGTTTATTTATAATGCTGTACCTACCTCTAGAAATCAAGAGGACCTGGATGTAGTTGATGTGTGAAGTTGACATTCGTCTTGGAAGTCCATTTCATTCATTTCCAGCGTAGATATGTTAACAGGTACATAGCGTGATTGCTCTTAGAAATTTTTTGATTCGTGTGAATTGAGTTCCTATTCAGTTTTCTTCCGTACTTTGTGCTCTAGCTGAAATCAAATTATTCGTCCATGTACATTGAACATTTGTGTTCCTATATTCCCTTTTATACAGTATAAAGTCTATTTTGGGAATTCTCATTTTCATTCTTCTACAAGAAGAGAGTTTGTGCACTTTGTTGGGATGTCTGAGGAATAAAGTCTTCGCTGATGAATTTGTGCATAGCATTGGTTAATCGTTTTTCCGAGACATGATATCCTGCCAAAATGCAAAATTGCCCCTTCAATTGCTGAAAGCTTCATTTACTTGTGGAAGCGGTTAGCAGAGCAGAGGTCTGTTATAGCAGGATTTTGAATAGCTCCGCTGGAACACTATTTGGGACGGTAGTCATACAAAATATCCTAATTTGGAGATAGAAAGGAAGAAAACCAAATTGACTGCTCTTGGTAAGGTTATGACGGAAAGAACTTGGTATTCATAAATTAAGAATTTCGATAAAAATGGTAGAAATCTCTTAAATTTAATTCAACCATAGCTATCCTGTGCCAGCGGCGAAGTTGTCATTGGAATTAAGATTGTTTTCATGTTATTGGCCAATCTTTGATTGTTCTGAAAATGATATTCAAACTTAAATTTTTTATTCGACTTGCTATTCTGAACAAATTGACCTGAAAAATGATTAATGTACATAGAGGATAATGAAAATTAAATATGATAAATTTTTAATAGGGATGATGCTTCCTGATAAACAAATAAAAAAACTAAATGTTAATTAAAGAATAAGTCAAAACTGAATGTTATCCGAGAATTAACTATAATTTAATTTAAAATGTCAAAGTGAATTTTCGCCTAATGCCTTGTTTCACGGGCAACTTCAACTGACAATTAGTTTATCCATGGTGCATTCTATTTAATCTAAAAATTTAAAATAAATTTTGACTTTAAAAAAAGTTATTATTATTGATTATTAAATAGATTAGTTGTGAACATCATTAGTTACTAATATATAAATTCTTTAAATTAAGAAAGTTGTTAGTTGAATTTTCTATTAAAATAAGTAAAAATTGAGGTTTAATTTCAAATGTTTTAAAATAAAAGCGTTCTAAGCAATGAAGTATTGATTTAAAGAACATTTTGGTCCAATTTGATTGTTGAAAATATTGTGTATTTTTTTGAACTCAATTCACATAGTTATAGTTAACACAAATAAGTTTTACGGGTTAGGATTTTCCATAGCAGTCAAATTAATGTGACATTAAAATTAAAATTTCACAGAATTCACACATTATAATCATAGTTGAAGTAGTTCACCCATATTACGTTAGGATTTTCCTCTATGCTCCGAGAAAAGGAAAAGAGAGATGAAAATCTGGCCCGCCTGTATTGACATTGGTAGGCCCAGCAAGTTTGAAGTACAGAAATTATGGTGGTTGCCGCTTTGCCGGAGATGCAAATAATTTTGCCATGGTAGTATATTTGGTTTGGACCATAAATTTACGGAATATTTATTTTACACTAATTTTGTTGGATGAAACTTGAGAAGGAAAAAGAATAAAAATAATAAACAGTGAATGAACAACCTAATTAGTAATTACATTTCAGTGAAAAGATCAGGGAGTAAAAGAATAGTGAATTCTTAAGTGGATTGATATTTGTGAACCATATATATTTAAAAGCTATATTATACATATTATATATATTATTTTATTTTCTAGAAAAAATATAATTTTTTGAAAATATAGTCCACAAAAATTAGATTTAGATAGCTCTTCCTCCCTCTCATAATGTTTTCTCCTTCCAAATTGGAGAGATAATTGATAAAGAAAATAAACACCTTTTTTATTTTGGAAAATCATAAACACCCTTTAAGCTAAGTAAAACTATGGTCTTTCTTTAGAATTTTCAATTATTTTAATGCGAAAAATCCAAAATCCCAACTTGGTCAGCAGTGCACCCAAGACTTTCTTCGGTATCCCTCAAAACCCGGCTTTTACCTGCAAAACCCTCATTCCAAAACCATCTCTCTAGTCGCCGGAAACAATTGAGTTATCTGGCTCCGACGTTGAACGACGGAATGGAAGAGGAAGAGCAGAGCCCTGAGAAGGAAATTCGTGTGCCTCTGTCTGATGTTGTCTCGGATTGTGTCAGAAGGTGGTTTACTGACACCCTTAAAGAAGCCAAAACAGGGGATATCAACATGCAGGTTTTAGTGGGTCAGATGTATTATAATGGCTATGGTGTTTCCAAAGATGCCCAGAAGGTAATTCTCTTTTCCGGTTTTTTTTTTTCTTTCTCATTTCCCAAGTGTTCTGTGAATGCGTATGCTTTCATTTCTTTGCTCTTTGAATGTCTTGTAAAAGTTCAAATTTTGTCCAGGGTTCTTTTTCTCTTCTGTTTTTTATTTTTACTATTGGCTTGGGAGGCGGGGGGGATGGGTTTAAAGACTGACAAAAGTATCAAACTTGGGGATAATTCTGTCTAGAATTGTATAGTTTGATGTCTGAACGTTACTTGTTTTAGTAAGTTGGACATCTTAATTTGATGCTACGGCTTCGTTTTCTTTGCTGGTTTTTATTCAGTTTTCTAGACTGCTGAAGAAAATGTTGTAGTGTAAATCCCTTTTAGGAGGTTTACTTTGATTTTATTCTATTTTAAGTTCAATTAGTTATTGCAGGCATTGTAACATTGCTGGAAAACCTGCACGTATGAAGAGATTTTGTTATACTCACTTCTTGATTTCGCTTTTGCTGATTTTTTCTTTTAAAAGGAAACAAATCTATGCATACTTACTATTTACTAATTTCGTTTGGTTTCCTTGTAAGATTATTTCTTTTCATATAATCGAAGTTTATTATTCTACTAACAGCTAGTTATAGGAATAAAGATTTGGATTCATTGCTTTTTCTCATGGAAACATCACTAGTTAATTATTGTTGTTTTTGTTCCTGCTATTTATCTCACAGTATTTCTATTGTATGGTTTTCGCTTTTACTTTAATGATACTTTTGGGATTTGTTTGTTCGTTGTGATCTCAGGGAAGGCTTTGGATGACAAGAGCTTCAAGAGTAAGATCTTCAGTATGGAAAGTTAGCAATAAACGTCCAGGTGACCTGACTGTCTCCTCAGTATTTGCTTCACACTTGTGTCTTTAAGTTGGAAGTTAATGGATGAAGGCATTTTTTTCACCCTCCCAGGTTATAATGCCAGCGATTCTGATTCAGATGAGTTGATAGGTGAACCTTGATTGAGGCAACATCACAACCATGTGCAACCCTTATTTGGAAGTGAGTCAATTGTTTGATTGTTGATGCATTTTCTTTTCCTATTTTTCTTCAATGTTTTGACAACCGTTAAATTTGGATATAACTTTTGGATATTTGCTTCATGTACTAATCAGCTAAACTTTTGTCGGAATGCACTCTTCGAATTCAATGTACCTTTTGGTTTTGCAAATAGTTTGTTCCCTATTGTCTAGCAATTTTAGGCATGCCCACTAATTTGTTTGCTCTTAACTTGCATAGCTTTTTATCATCCTAAAATTTTAGTCTTTTTTCAAAGTAAAAAATGTAATTGCTTTAGATCATATGGCTTGAAAATTTGCAGATGGATCTCTCTATATCTTGTGTAATGTATGAATATTATTTGAGTCTCACGTGGTAGCTACTGGTTATCAAACTTATCTGAGAAAGTATAAGAAGATGATTCATGTAACTCTCATCAATTGATAAGATATACACTTTGACTTTTGTGCATGTACTCATTCATTGATAGTTCGTGTTCACATTAAGTGTTATGTTCAAGGATTGTGTTGACAAATATAAATTCTCTTATATGTATTCTACCTTTTACTTTTCGATTTTGCGCACCTGTACCTCTTTGATGCTTCCATATAGCATAATTGGAATGGGGAATTGGATTGACGTAAATAGTTCTCGTACTTCTCTAGTATTTAGTCCAAAAGTGGAATGTTTTGAAGTAGATGAGTTTGTAAGACATCATCCTGCCTAATAATTGGATTGTTGGGTCTTGAATGGTGCATAAACTCTTCAATGGCCATTTTTCACTTGGCATTTTATTACAACTATTTGATTGTATAATCAGATATGGATAAAAGTACTATTGATGATGTTAAGATGCATATGTGATTTTGTGTCAACAGATTTTCTTAGGTTTAACTTGATAATTTATAAACTTGTGTCATGAAGATAATTCAAGATGGCTTTTAATTTATTTGGCCAGAACTATAAGATCTACTTCTTTGGAGGGGGGAGGGCTTGAGTACACACATACATGCACATCTGCAATTCTTTGGAAAATTGATTTTATTAATTGCTTGCAGACAAAAATAGCTGAAACTCGAAATATTCTATATTCTTCAGTACATTCTAAACTGCATATTGAGGTCAAGTAATTAGATTTTGTCAACCAATGGAAGTTTAAAGACTGGTTACATGCTGTGAAAACGCTCCCTGTCCTTGATATCTCTTGGTATACACATATATTCTTGCTAACAAACATATAGGGATATGCGCATGCATGTTAAGAGGTGGCCTTTCTCCAATAAGAATCTTACATTGGTTGATTTCCTTTTTCTGGCAGTAAGACTTGAATCCAATTTGGTCTGTTCAGTTTTATTGGCCATAATAAGACATAATATACCTTTTAAACTTGAATTAGTGAGGTAAATGTTTATTAGGGATGAATGATATTCTAGGGTTGGAGTTGTCAATCTCATTTTTGCATGGAACTTATTGTGTAAGATTGGGGGGGGGGGTACACACCCACACACCCCCCAAAATTTAAATAGAAATAATTGCGGAAAATTAAGTAATTTAAATCAATTGAAATTTTGAAACCCTAACTATTCAATCAAACATTTCCAAATTTCAAAATTTTCCCAATTGATTCAGAAATTCCTAATTGAAATTCCAAATAGAAAATCCTAATTTAGAATCGGAAAGGACAATATTTATTTATAAAATAAATTTAGAAATTATAAATAACACTTCATGATTGCCGAATCCTTCATTCTCTTCCTTGACTTTTCTTAAGTTTACATAACTGAATGAATGCAGAAATATGCGTCTGAGCCCCTTAAACAGAGAAAATAAACTAATAAAATTTATAATTGTAGTCTTAATATTTTCTATAAATAATACAAAGACCCTAATATTTCCACTTATGGCTATAAAACCCCTTAAGTTAGTTTTCGGGTATTATATTCCACCCTCCTTCATTGAAGTTTCGTCCTCGAAACTTCTCACATTAGTTCTCAAAATAAAAACAATTATTTCTTTATAATCTCATTCCTTTATTCCTAAGTCACTGACTTTGCAAAGTGATTCATCCATAGTACATTTAAGGATAGAATAATTATTTACTTAAGAAAACTATCCTAAATCTACAAGAACCTTAGCCTCCTCCCTCTCTTCTCCCAACAGTCTCTTTTTCTTTTTCACTTTTTCTTCTTGATGAACTTAGCAACTTTTATTCTTGAATAGGGGAATCATTGATGGACAATGGAAAATTTTGGTTCTTGTGGATGGGCTATTACTCTATTTCTGATCTTTATAATGTTTAGTATAATATGCATGATTTTCAGAGCTAAACAAAGATAGAACAGGGATTGTTATGATCGCCGTAGTGTTATCATTATGATTATATTTATTTATATTGAATGTAGTATTAACTTTCATATATGATTTGACCTTATAAGTTTGCCAAGGAAGTTTTACTAATTCTTAGGTGTTTGCAGGTCTTCGTTTGATACTTCTTTGGCTGCGAATTGGCTTGTGATGGATCCTTGATACTTCAAATCTTCGAGAGTAAATTGGCTTGTGATGATCTTGATACTTTAATGTTGATTTTATTCTTCGTGCATAATTGGTTAATGTGCAAATCTGTTTCCAAGTGTGGTTTAGTGGAGATGAACCTTGTGATTCCCATATAGATAGCATTCATAGTGTAGTTTTGATTGAGCAATGAGATTTTTAAGCCATTTGGCATCCCTCTTTCATGGTTCACTAATTTCATGTGAAGGGTGTTTTTCTCTACTGAATTACCAAATGGCAACAAAACCATTATTTTTGGTGTGATCAAATGACTCACTAGCTTTTCCTTTTTGAAATATTTGGCTTTGGAAGACAAAGCTATTGGTTGCATTTGGACAATATAAGATCTGAAAAATTTTCAAAATGTTATTTGATAGAATTGTTTAACAGGTGCTCTTAAGTTTTTTTTTTCTTCAAAAATCCTTTCAGATTACGTAAAAATGATCTTTCTCAAAAAAGAGTTCAAAAGACATTCGGAATCCAATTATTCATATGGAAATTGCTAAATTTTACCTGCAGTTAGCAAAATTACATCAAATGATGTCGCATGCTTTTGAAATAAAAAAATAAAAAAAAAGTTTGGGGAACTTAGTTGGAGATACTTTTTCAGAATAATTTTTCAATCATCACAAATGATGGCTGCATGAAAATGGAGGATCTCCAGAAAGCGTGTTTGAGCAAATGACATCTGATTGTGAGCATTAGTTTAATTACGGCGTGTTGATGTAATATTCCCCTTGAATATATTTACCTCGCCATCGTCTTCTCCATTGGCTCACATGAGATTCAATATAAAGAGGGTCTTTTATTCATTATTAACTAAGACAGACCTGACTACCGACTGCCCTGCTCCAACGAGTCCACTCTCTCTGGATATGAAGAATATATATAAAAAATATATGTCAACCTCAGAAATTTGAAGTGCACTCATTTTTCTCACAAGGGTATAAGGAATGCTTCTTCTTTCTTTTTTTCTTAAAAGAAAAGAAAAGAAAAGAAAAAAGGTAAGGGAAGATAGAAGTGGAATAAGGATAATAAAACGAGAAACTTAGTTTTGTTTTTAAACTCAGATTTATGTTTCAAGCAACATAGCTTTTATTGTTGTACCAGTACACGATAATTTTTGGTCAAATTATTTTGTTATTATAGATGCCACAAATATTTTTTTCACAGATGACTTCTGTGTGGCTAATGAAAGCTTCACCAGATAACTTCTGTGTGACTTATCCAGATTCAAACAGCTACATGGTTTAATATACTATCTCATTACTGTATGTATATTATATCCTTAAATTTAATTTTATTTCTTTTGATTTTTGACTATAATGTTCACTCCTTTTGAAAAAACACATGATAATATAAAATAAGATGAAAAAAATGATAATCGATAATTATAAAATGATTAATATTGTCTAGACAAATTAAGAATAAAGCATCTATACTTGAGACAAACTTAGTTACTTTTTGGGTGTTGGGGAATATAATGATAATTTTGAATTAAAAGAGTTATCACATAATTAAAGTAAATTTGAGAATAATAAAAATAAATTGAACACAAATAATTTACGTGAAAAACTTTCAAACAAATTAGGGTAAAAATTACGGGTAAGGGAAATAATTTATTACTCATGAAAGATTTAGCTACAAAAGCTAACAAAGAAATGAGAGATTTTCTCTTGGGATGGGATGATGAGAATAAAGCATTTCTTCTCTATTTGGTTCGCAAAATTTCAACCATTTGGTTCGCAAAATTTTGCCAAAAAGAAAAAGAAAACAAATGGCAAGAGTAATTGATTTCTACCATCAAAACCAATTTGCTACCCTAGTATTTCACCAATGTAATAATCCAATACCAAACTCATTTCCTTAACCATTTGACAAAACAATTGGACTAGTCATCTATTTCCTACACTTGTCCATAGGAAAATGATTTTATTGTCAACATTCTCCCACTTAAAGTCACTTTAATAATTCTTTCATCATTGCCAAACAATGCTTGCTTACTTTTCTGTTAGGCCACACAAGGATCTACACCATTGAAATTTGTCAGTATTAATTGGTTTAGTCATAACATCTGCTAGGTTCTCATTAGTGTGATTTTTTTGCATATTCACACTACCTTCTTCTACTACTTCTCAAATAAAGTGATATTGTACCCTTATGTGCTTTGCCCGTGAATGAAAATTTGGATTCTTTACAATGTGCAAAGCATTTTGACTGTTACAATATAGATCAATCTTCTCTTGCTTATGTCCAAGTTTCTCTAAAAACTTTTATGTTCAGATTGTTTCTTTGCATATTTCTGTAGCCGCCATGTATTATGTTTCTGTTGTGGATAAAGCCACAACTGACTGTAGTCTAGAGACCCAACTTACAGTTTATCTTGCAAGTGTAAACATATAATCCGTAGTAGATTTATTTTTATTGAGACCTCATGCAAAATCTGAATCAACATAGCCACTGACAGTTAAATTTGATCATTCGTAATATAATGCAGCATTTGAGGTTCCTCTGATGTATTTCAGAATCCTCGTCACAACACTCCAATGCTCTTTACCATGAAATGACTGATAACTCATAATGCACGTGTAATGTATGATCTTATACATGTCATGACATATATTAAACTTCTCACTGCTAATGCATACGGTACTCGAGACATTTTTCTCATCTATACTTCACTGCTATGACACATACTTGAGGTTAATTTGAAATTAATAGAAAGTATGGTAGAAATTGACTTACTATCTTGCATATTGAAGTGTTGCAAGATCCTTTTAAAATAGTTTTTTTTTGCAAAAGCCAAATCTTTCTGTTATTGATGTCTCGATGAATTTGCATCCCTAGAATCTTGTTTGCTGGTCCCAAATCCTTCATTTCAAACTCTCTAGCCAACTGTGCCTTCAATTCTTGGATTTGAACTCTGTTGGGGCCTGCCACCAACATATCATCCACATACAATAATAAGATAATAAAGTTATCTTCATCAAAGCTTTTGTAGTACGTACAATGGTTTAAACTGAGTATATTGTATCAAAAGATAATAAGGAAGTAATCAAATCTCTTGTACCAACATCTCGACATCTGTTTGAGACCATACAGAGATTTGTTCAACCTGCAAACCAAGTTCTCCTTGTCTGTTTTAGTAAAACTTTCTAGTTGAAGCATATAGATTTATTCTTCAAGCTCTCCATGAAAAAAATGCAGTTTTCACATGCAACTGCTCCATATGTAAGTCAAACGTAGCACATATAGCTATGACTATTCTGCTTGTTATAAGTCAAACAACAGAAGAAAATATCTTGAAGTCAATACCTTATTTCTGAGCAAATCCCTTGACTACCAATCTAACATAATACCGTTCCACCTAGTCATTGCTATCTTTCTTGATTTTGTACACCCATTTGTTCCTAATAGCTTTCCTCTCTTGTGGTAGTGAAATAAGATTTTATGTGTTTTTTTTATGAATGGCTTCAATTTCTTCTTGCATTGCCGTCATTCACAGAGAAGAATCTTGAGCTTTTATAGCTTCGTTGATAGTTGAAGGCTCTCCATCCTTCGTTAGTAGACAATATGCAACATTACCCGTCATAATGTAGTCTAAGTGCCAAGATGGTGTGTGTCTCTCCTGAGTTGACTTTTGAACTTGTGGAGGTACATACTCAACTTGCTCATGTTCATCGTGCTCTAGTGCAGCTTCAGAAGAATCTGGAACTTCTTCTTATTTATCTTCAACTTGAACTGCAATAGTTTCTGACTTCTCCTTTAAAGTACTATAATTTTGTACTTTATCTTCTACAAATTCAACGTCTCTACTGATAATTACCATGTGGGTAGTGGGATCCCACAAACGATATCTTTTAACTACATTAGCATACCCTAAGAACAAACACTTCCAGAATTTTGAATATAACTTTGATGTTTCTTGGGTGCTGTACATAATATAAACAGAACTCTCAAATGTATGTAAGTGAGAATAACTAATTGGGTTACCAGTCCACATCTCCATTGACGTTTTTAGATCAATTGCAGTTGATGGTGACTGACTGATCACATAACAGGCAGTTTTGATTGTTTCAGCCCAAAAATGATTTAGCCAACCTTGCAATTCTTAAGATTGCTCTAATTCGTTATAATAAAGTTTTGTTCATCCGCTCTACCACTCCATTTTGTTGTGGAGTGTATGCTACTGTGAACTGTCTTTTGATTCTTTCTCGTTGACAAAAGTTATCAAATTCATCACTAGTATATTCTCATCCATTATCTGTCCTTAAACACTTGATCTTTTTTCAGATTCAAATTCTATCAGCGCTTTGAAAGTTTTGAAAACTTCAAACACGTCTGACTTCTTTTTAATTGGATACACCTAACATATTCTGAAGTGGTCATCAATAAAATATACAAAATATATTGTACCTCCTTGAGACATAATCGGTGCTTGTCAAATATCAGAGTGAATCAGCTCCAATATAGATTTACTTCTAGCATTTGTACTGCTAAACTTCAATATGTGTTGCTTACTAATAACGCAATGCTCACAAAAGGACAATGAAACCTTTTTGAGACTTGAAAGAAGCTTTTGCTCGACGAGAATCTTCAAACCTCGTTATGATATGTGGCCAAGTTTACGATATTACATTATTGTTGATTCTTTGTCTGATTTTGCAATATTCCCTTAAGCATTTGATGACTCAGGGCCTTACTATTCATTTTACTCCCACAATCTTTCTTGATGTGCCCTTTTTTGCCATAATTGTGGCACTTGATATTCTTTCTACTTTTTGATTTTGATCTACCATAATTATGACTCCCACTAGAACCATGTTCCATTGATATTCCTCTTATCATCGTCAAAGCTTCAGCTTCCCGCGAACTTACTTGTCTGTTTTCCTTATTTTTGCATCTGTTTTTTTTTTCCAAAACAGATGACGCAACATCATTGAAGACTAGAAAATCCATAAGGATATTGTTTGTCAGATTGATACAAGTTGATCATATGAATCAGATAGAATTTGTAGTAGAATCTCCGCACGTTCAAATGTCTCTATTTTGTAACTCATATATGTAAGTTGCAAAAATAGAGTATTCAAAGTGTTGATATTGTCAGTTATTGAAGTGGATTCCTCCATTCGAAGTGTATAAAGTATTCTCTTTAAGAAGATCTTATTGTGTAGTGATTTGACATCATACAATTTTGTTAAAGTATCCCAAATTTCTTTTGCAGTTTTCTTTTTCGCCATACTAGATAATACTCCTTCAGCCCGTGCTAAATGCTTATCAGCAATTGTGTCGTCATCCATTTGGTTCCACTTGCTGTCGTCGATGATTTCTGCAGGTTTATCTCCAATTGCAGCTAGACAATTGTCTTTTCTCAAAAGTGTCTTTATCTTCATTTTCCATAACGAGAAATTATTCCCGTTAAATTTTTCAACGTCGAATTTTGCCGTTGACATGATTTTCTCTTAATACTAGAAGCTCTGATACCACTGTTGGATAATATAATGATCGTTTTGGATTAAAAGAATTGTCACACAACTAAAATAAATTTGAGAATAATTAAAATAAATTAGACACAAATAAATTACGTGAAAAACTCCCAAACAAATTAGGGTAAAAATCACAGACATGGAAAATAATTTATTAATAGTATAAGTTTCTTTATCTTGGATTTAGCTACAAAAGCTAACAAAGAAATGATAGATTTTCTCTTGGCATGGGATGATGAGAATGAAACATTTCTTCTCTATTTATAGGGAAGGAAAGTAAGTTTCAACCATTTGATTTACAAAATTCTGCCAATAAGAAAACAAAAACAAATGGCAAGAGTAATTGGTTTCTACCATCAAAATCAATTGAAGGAATAACCAATTTGTTGCCTAAGTATTTCACTAATGTAATGCTCCAATACTAAACTCATTTTCTTAACCATTTGACAAAACAATTGGACTAACCATCCATTTCCTACACTTTTCTATAGAAAAATGACTTTACCGTGACGGCGATCATAAATATAGGGTAAGAAGACAGAGATCTGCATCTGCTACACAACAAAAACATAATCTTACTGTTATATATATATATATATATATATATATATATATATTGTTGCTGTCATGAACGAATTGTTTTTCTATTGCCTCATGAGATTAAAAATATTATTGGGGTTTATCAGACATTGCATTCTTTTAGATGCCAATGATACAACCGCCTCAAGATTCAATCATCATCATCATCATCATCAGCCGCAGAAACTAAAGTCCTGACATTAATGATTTTAATGAGTTGAGATCAAATCTTGACTTATCTCTGATTGGATATCAGAAGGAGAAGAATCATGCCAGCATAGCAGATGATTAAAAAGTCTTGCATGTTTGGTGAGCTGGACATTTCACAAAACATATTTAGTTCATCATTATACGTTTTTGCACCACATACGTTATCTCTTGCAATATATGGTAGAACGGCAATAAATTCAAGTTCAGTGGGAGCAGAAATTTGTGGGATTTAAGAAAAAGATCAGTTCACCCCATCAAGATCATGTTGAACACTCCTTTGATTTCTCAGGACCAGCCAGTTTCAATCTCCTCCTCTCTCCTTCTGTATCTCTATGTTGGTCACTTTCTTTCCAGATGGGGTGCCAGGTTTACTTTCTCCTCATCTCATCTAAATGTCCAAAAATTCTTGTTTTTCCATTATCTGGCTTTTTTTGTGTGTTAATGATTTTTACCATGAATGATGTTGATTTGTTTGACAGGATCCTTGAGATTCATTAATGATTTTCTCCTTGTTGTCAAGTGCTGAATGTTTGTTAAACTTCACCATATCACGAACTGTCATTTTATGACATGTTATTTCTCTTCTTTCTTTTGATAGATCTGATTAAAACCCAAATTGAATTTTTATTGCTGATCTTAATATCTTCTACAAACTTAACCCAATAATGTTGATGTCTGCTTAGATGGTTGTAAATATCAAGAACTGTTTTATAATGTGGTTCATAGGAGATGAACCTTGTGATACCCCTCTCAAATATATCACAAAAAAAAAAAAGACCAATGTGTCCAGTTCTGTGGCTTGATCAACTTATATAGTGTTCTGAGTTTCTTATAAAGTAAATTCCTTTTCTTCTCGCTCATTAATTCCATACATGGATTCCAAATTGGAAACTATAAAGTTGTTTTTCACTACTGAATTCCCAGTATCAATTTGAATCTTTGTTCAACCTTCAGGTTTCCTTATTCCTTTGGAATGAGAAGATATAGTCGTTTTACAATCTTAAAGAAAAGGAAAAGGCAACTAACATACGCATGATTAAAAGTAAATTGAGGATAGAAAGGAGAGGGTTTGGAAAGTGGATCTCAGTCTCGTGTTCTCAAACAATTACTAACTAAAAAAAAAGAACTAGATCGCTTATCTACAATTTCTTATCATTTTACTAATTCAAAATAGTTCTCAATCAAAGAAATATGATATATCTGTTGCAATACTTGCAATAGTTTAGTTAGAATCTAAGGATAGATGTTTGCATATCACAATCAGCTTGTGCATTGACCTGCATGAGATTTGATATAAAGATACTCTATTTATTCATTGTTAAGTGTTAACCAATACTTGAGTGTCATGTCTCTTGCTTTGTAGTGCAAAGGGGCAATATACGTGTGGTGATTTCTTCCCTGGGGGAATAAGTCACATTGTTAATAACTTAGTAGTTAAATATTTAAATTATCATTAGAAAGGTTAGAACCATTAGAGAGCACAACAGAGTTGTCAGTGTAATCATATGAACCTTCTTAAATTGGGATGAACTTTGTAATTTTTTATAATTTTTGGGTGAATTTTTATTATTATTATTATTATTAAAAGTGAGTATGCATGTAAAGTAATTTATAGGTTATCGTTTTATACTTTCTCTTTTGCTACATTTAAATATAAATATAAGAAAATCTTATTTTCTCGTGAGTGCAAAATAAGAATAAGTAGTAGTATAAATATAAGTTCAACGTGTCACAAAAAGAACCTCAAGTGATTCTAAATATGAGAGATACAATTGCATTTCATTTGATGCCACGATGCAACCGCTTCAGATTCAATCATCATTGCCACCAAAAACCCTAAATTTCAAAAATCTACTCAAAGATCTCTATGTTGGTCACTTTCTAGCCAGATGGGGTGCCAGGTTTCTTTCTCCTCTCGTGTTTAATTTTCCAGCTTCTCTTAAGGCTCTGTGACATTCCAATTCCCTGTTTTCCCATTACCTGGTTGCTTCTTGCCATTTTTGTTCCGAAATTTACCATAAATTATCATGTCATTTGATATACGGCCTTTAGGTATAAAGTTTTCTTCGGTTTTCTTTTCCACAAGTTAAAAGAATGGTTTTTTTTCCCTTAAACAGTGTTTTTTTTAAGGTTTATCGAGCAATCATTGCATGGACTATGGTCCATGGAGGTTTACTTAATTCCTCTATTTTATTCTCCCCTCCACCTACTGTTAAACATATTTTTTCCATGAAAATACTTTGGACTTTTTAGATGTTCCTATTATTTATTGTTCAATTATATTTTTTCCTTTGCCATAGGATCTAATAAAAATCCAAATTGCATGATCTTTCTTTTACAATCTTGAATAAAACTACTAGACTTCATTTATTTATTTTTAAAAAAACAATTAGAGGTTTCTAAGCTCATGTATATATTTGGTTCTTCATCTCAACTAATTAGCAGAATATGTTGCTGAATCATGAATGCATGCATTGTACTATCAACTATTCCTTATGGAACCACAAAAGGATGTACAAAGAAAACTAGTCAACTAATATAAGATTCCTCCAAGAGCCTTTTACCTGGCACATAGTGAAGTCTTAGATTCAGAATCTTGAAAGTAACATCAATCAGCAAAGTTTGACAATTATTCAATAAAACCATCTTCTGTTGTTGACTGGTTGGGGTGAAAATTGGGTTCACTTCATCAACTTCGATATGTTGTTTGCAAAGTGAAGTTCGGAATCATTGTTTGTTCTTCCAAATTTCCAACTGTCTCCACTAATGAAAGTATTATGTCTCTGCAGAATGTGGGAATTCTCTGTTGGACTCTACATGATCAATGTCTGGCCAGATTCTTTAGTCCTTGCTGCTACTTATGGTGTGGTGGAATCTGCCTCAAGTTTCTTGTTTGGTCCTGTTATTGGAGAATTGGTTAATAAGTTGACATATGTCAAGGTTTGTTTCCACTCCTATTTTAACAGTAAACATTTCTCCTTATAGTTCATGATATTATCCTGTTTTGAATTGAGTTAAGGTCCTGGTAACTGCCAGCAATGAATTGTTCCAATCTTGCCTATATGATTTTTTTTTTCCAAGTAATTTCCTGCATTTAACAATAACTCTGCATTTTCTTTGGCATACTTCAGAATTTGAATTAATGCTGTCCATGGTTTTCAGATGAATTATAACTCAAAATTCTTGAATTCCCATATGACAATCGTGGATAATATCAGCTTTTTTTTTTTTCTTCTGGACTGTCAGGTTGTTCAACTTTGGTTATTAAGCCAAAGTATCTCATTTATAATAGCCGGAGGAACAGTGATAGCACTTCTGACTTATGAAGACATGATCTCAACACACTCCTTGGCATTTGCATCTTTTATCCTGTTAATCAATGTCTCTGGAGCTGTTGCTGTGCTTTCCACTCTTGCCGGGACTATCTTGATTGAAAGAGAATGGTGAAATATGTGTAGGACATTGATTATTTTCATAAATGTGGATACTTATGTCTTCTATTTCTCAGTTATACTTTCTGTTGTTAGCTGTTTTTTGATGACCTGAAAATACCTAATCTAGATTGATCTATACCCCGATATCAATGCTACAATTAATTAGCCTATGTCATTTCTTATCTTCTATGTAACCTAGCAAAGCATGGATATCTTATTGCCTTTGATTAATGGCCAATTACCATAGCCACAGAAATGAAAAGAAATCAGATTAACATTCAATTTACAGGGTGGTCGTGATATCAGAAGGCCAATCTCCAGGAGTGTTGACAAATATGAATTCAGTCATTAGAAGGATCGATTTGGTTTGCAAGCTATTCGCCCCTGTGGCTTCAGGCTTCATTATCAGCTTTGTTTCTTTAACTGCATCCGCTTGGACTCTAGCAATCTGGAACCTTTTTTCTGTGTTCTTGCAATATTGGTTTCTAATGTCTGTATACAATGGCATTCCAGCCTTAAGTGATAGCAACCAAAGGAGGATTCTAAGATCTGCACCCACAGATGTGGAGAGAAGCTCCTTAATTCCTCATGAAAGCAAATGTTTACCTGACTCAGATGGTAATGATGCAGAGCTATCCAATCATAGATGGTTGAGGAGATCTGTAGAGAGGGTCTCAAGAGTCCCATATATCAGGGCATGGAAAGTTTACTTAGAGCAAGATGTGGTCCTTGCAGGAATTGCTTTGTCTTTACTTTACTTCACTGTACTCAGGTAAGTATTTAAAAACATACCCTGTAATTTATGAGCACTCATTGCATAATCCTTTCTTGTTTACTATTTCAGCTTTGGAACTTTAATGACTGCCACTCTTGAATGGGATGGTATTCCAGCATATATCATTGGGATTGCTCGTGGAATTAGTGCTACAATTGGGATTGCAGCAACCTTTCTATACCCTGTCATAGAATCTCGAATTTCAACACTCCGGACAGGTATCTGGTCAATCTGGTCTCAGGTATTGTCCAGAAATTATTAGCCTCAGGCACTTTGTTTCTCTTAAGAAGCTAAACTTGACATAACAGCAAATTGGTCTTATTGATTGTATCCCATCTTCTTATGTGTAGTGGACCTGCCTTGTAGTATGTCTAGCTTCAATATGGGTTCCAAGCAAACTTGGAGCAGCATATTTGTTAATGGGTGGAGTGTCATTGTCACGCCTTGGACTTTGGATGTTTGATTTATCAGTCATTCAGCAAATGCAGGTAATCTTCTGAAAATAATCTCTCAAATATTTTCTTTCATGTAATGAGGAAGTTAGATTCTATTTTTCTTCATATTTTGTTAGGATCATGTTCCTGAACCTGATCGTTGTGTTGTTGGAGGAGTTCAAAACTCACTTCAGTCTGTTTTAGACTTGACAACTTATCTCATGGGTATAATCATTTCTAATCCCCAGGTAATCAATCCATCTTTGAACCTTTGGAGATGATATTCATCTGATTATCATGAAACACAAAGATCATTCTCCTTTTTGGGAATATCGAACCAGATTGATAACATGACATGCCCCTTATGGTAAACAACATTCTGATTTGCATTAACAATAGTATAAAAAATAATAATAATTGACTAACCTTTTTGTCTGTTTCTAGAGCTCATTTGACATGATTCTTTAATGTTGCATTCTTGATTAGGATTTCTGGAAGCTGATAATCATATCCTTCCTGGTGGTAACGCTGGCAGCATTACTGTACAGCATACATATTTATCGTGTACGAAAGCACCTTTTCCATTTGAAAAGTTGTATTCTCTTTTTCAAAAGCTTCTATCATCGTAAACTCTCTTCTGGACCAGAAAGACCTGCTCTTGTATCTTGTAAATCTCTCAATCTTCAAAAAGGCAAAAAAGAAAAGGCTTCTTCTGATTCATTTGCAGTTTTTTTGTAATAACAAAAGAAAAACACGAGTGGCCCCAACGTGAAGTTATAGAGTAGTAAAGCACTAGCAACAAACAGACTAAAGCTATATTTTGATTCGCGATTTAAAGTGTTTTTTATTTTTATTTTTTAAATAAATTTATGTTTGTATAAACAAAATTTTACTGAGAATCAAAATTTGATTGATATATTTTGAATGCAATATCATTGATTATATTATAAAATATAAAAAATATAATTAATAAATTATTTAAATTATGATTTTAATTAAAAGTACTAAAAAAATATTATTTATATTATTGAGTAGGATTCATGTCTAGAGTTAAAAATATATATTTTTATGGAAGCATAAAAAAAATGTTTTGAGACCGGTCAAATATATCCTAAATGTCTGGGATAGCAGGGGTAAGCTTTGATACATGGGTCATCAAAAAAGAAAAAGAAAAAAAGAAAAGAAAACACGGTGTATTTTTTTCTATTTTTTTTCACCCATTAATAGATGTCGTGTCAATATTGTTATTTTTAATTGATATTTTATTTTAGTTGTTTTATTAATTAGTTACCATTTAATAGTCATTAAAAAAATTCATAAAGATTAAAAAAATAACGTTTCTAATATATGGAATTAATAACTCGCATTAATTATGATAACCAATTTTTAAGAACTACAAGTAAATATTTCAATTTTTTTATTATATAACTATTAATAAGTTATATCCCATTTCTCTTAAAATATAAGTTGTTGAATGATTTTTTTTATAAATATTTCATTATTGACTCCCAATATTACACTTATTTATTTTATTCTCTCATTTAACATTTTCTTATTTTTAAAATAAAGTCTTTATATTTTATTATTTTTAAAATAAATTTTATTTTCTCTTTCATATTTCAAGACACAATAAATAGAAGCAATTTAGAAAGTAAAATATTTTCTTAGTTTGTGTATAAAGTATTTCAATAACTTATATTTTAAGATGAAACAAATATTGAGATTTAAACACGCAAGTGACTATTTTATTTGGTATCATATTATTTGAAATAGATATAATAAAATAATTAATTAATATATGTTTTAAACAGAGATCAAAATACTACTATGAAATTAATATATGTTTTAAATGGGGATCAAAATCCTATTCTCTCTATCCAAAATTAATATGTGTGTTGTTCTCTTTTGTTATTCTTTTACTTTGACATTAAAATATTAAGAGATTATAATTTCTTAAAATTAGATATTATATTTATACATGAAAATGTTCATGCTCATATGGATGGATTTTCATTTTAAAACTAACATACTTATATTTCAATTTTTGTTAAAAAAAAATTAACTTTAATGAAATGTGCGAGTGCAAAAAACATGACTAAATTGAAAGGACATAATTTATTTTTTATTCTCTTAATTATTATTTTCATTATTATTATATATATATTTAATTCTATTGTTGTAATTATATACTTTTAAGTAGATGTAAATTATAATTATAAAATTTTAAATATTCCAAACACTTTAGAAATATAAAATTTGTACATTGTACAGGCAAATAACTAGTTATTTTCAAAGTTTATAATGAAGTTTTTTACCTCAAACCTTTATTAATACAAATAAAACATCTCTCTTAAGCGTTTGAGAGGAGTTTTGAGAAAAAAAAAGTTTTTGTGTAGATAAATAATAATCTAAACTCATTTTAATTTGTGAGCTTTGTTGAAATATATAATTTACTTTTGTTTAATAAGATGTTATTGCTTCTATGGAGCTTAAATGTTATTATTGTTCTGTTGTTGAATTGATTTGATGGGACGTTCGAAATTGAATTAGTATATTTTTTTGAGATTTCCAAAAACATATTATCTAACAATAAATTATATTCGTGTATTTCAATATATATATATATATATATATATATATATTGAGTGTCTTTTCCTACAATTAGTATTACGGTGGATTATCATCGCAAAAACGAATCCTTGGATGGTTTACTTAAGACTAGAATAAAACTACACTTGTAATGTTGATTCATATAATCAACATTACTTTTTACAATAGTAATGTTTATGATATCAATGATACAATCGCCTCAAGATTCAATCACAGTCATCAGCTCGCAAAGAAACTAAAGTCCAAGAACCTGAAATCGATGATGTAATGAGTTGAGATCAAATCTTGACTTATCCTTGATTGGACATCACAAGGATGAGATTTACCATGAAAGTTGATGCATTGTCATATTTCCACAAGTTTAAAGTTGATTTGTTTGACAGGATCCTTGACATTCATGGATTTTCCCATTTGGTGTCAAGTGTGGATGTTTGTTAAGCTTCACCACATAAGTTTGTCCTGTTAATTTCTCTTACCCACCCCTTTGGATTGATCTGACTAAAACCCAAATTGAATTTTTATTGCATGATTGTTCTTATACAAATTTAACCCACTGATGTTGATGTCTACTTAACTGGTTGTAGATGTGAAAAATTGTTTCTAACTTAAGTTCATAGGAGATGAACCTCGTGATATATACCTCTCACATATATCAAAAAAGAAAGAAAGAAAATGATCAATGTTTCTAGTCCTATTATACATATTTCGATAGAGATAGATATCACAAAAGGGTCTCTGTCATCATCATCATCAGTCAGACCAAAACGATGAATCTTGCACTTGAGAAAGGTATTTACCGTATGTTCCAATTAACATATTCTAAATTAATTGCCACAACTTGGTTGACAAAGGTACTTAACGTATGTTCTAATGAACATATTCTAAATTAATTGCCATAAACTTGGTTGGCGGGATTTTTAGGAATCCATTGGATACATACGCATGTGGGTTTGGTCGGGTACTTAGAAGGTATTGGTAACTTAGTCATATGGCGCAATATTTACCTGAACCACTGATTTTACAAAAGATACTTTCTTCGTAGTTGATTGATCAGTAAGTACTCCATTGCTAATACTGGTGAAATGAATATCTGGGGCTCAAAGCATTTCATTGTGCTTTGTCTCTTCTTTTCACCCAAATCAATATAAAATTCAACCACTTTTTCTGAATGCCCTTTTAAAAGGGGGAAAAAAACCATACAACTTCTAGTGTTACTTGGGGTTAAAGTGATTCCGAACCATTCTATATATATATTATGTGAATTGAAAAAATAAATATTCTTTCCGTTTAAAAATAAAATATTAAAAGCAATTACACACATATTTAAATTAAAATACTCTTATTTATTGAAGATAAAATAAGCTAGTGTAATATTAAAAACAGTAAACAAATTAAACTTCAAAGAAAACTGAACATCTTATATGTTGGGATAAAAGAGTTTATTCTAATATCTTTTTGATAGAAGGAGTAATATATATGATTATTAAATACTAAAGTCAATTTATTTCTTAGATTGACAAAGAAGCTTTTACAATTTACACAAGAATATTGAGTTTTGACATTTCTTTTTTTAGAAAGAATAAATGTAATTATTTACATGGTTATAAGTATTTATTACTAAACAAAATAAATTAAATTTGTATCCCATCCCTTTAATACTCCATTTGTTTCAAACTATATTTGTTTTGTTTCACAATAAATGTCTTTTTAGCATCAATGTTAATAACTTTTAATTTTACCTAGGGAGAAAATTTGAAGAGAATGAAAAATTGATTAAAATCTTTATTAAAGTTAGATTTTGAACTTTTTTTTTTTTTGAGGAGGTTCAATTTTAAACTTAATATTACAATTTGTATTGTTTTCAATATTTTGAATATATATATATATATATATATGTGCAAATCTCTAAAATGAGATTTATTTTGAAATTGATGGAATATTAAAAAAAAGGAAATGACTAATGTTCAACAAATATTAATAAAATGGGAATATGAAGTTGAATGGATCAGAAGTCAGATAATCATTGGACTTCAAACATTGCTGCGGCCCAGAATCAGTAGACGAAGAATTTCCAAATCCAACCAGAGAGGGAAAAAGAAAAGAAAAAAATCAAGGCGAAATAAGAATAAATTGGCTACGGTCGGCATAATTTGTACGGAAAACAATATTTGATGGTTTTCTTAACCACTAAAAATTGGACAAACTCATGTAATAAGTGTCACGACTTCTTATTTTAGGGGAAAAACATTAATAACAACGACGACAATAATAATAATAATAATAATAATAATATAATAATAGTTGAAGAAAATTCTTGCATAGATACAAAGTAAATAATTTTTTATATACAAAAAAAGACAGAAACTATCATCCTCCTCGTGCCTCACGCAAACAACAACCAAAAAGAGGTCATCGTTGTCAAATCAATATCACCGCTGTGACTCTGTCCAATTTTTAATGTCCATTTCTTATTTAAAATATTAATTATTATTACAATCATAGTTATAATTCTTTTATTTATAAATTACTTCTATTAATATTCTTTTTCAAAACATTAAAAATTATAGTTATAACTAGAAAAAAAATTAATTTAAAGTATTTTTAGATATTAGAATGCTCATGTGTATGTTCTTAATATATAAAAACCTTAGATGATTGTTTGCATGCAAATTACACAAAAGATACTTATTCTTATTAGAGGAAGTATGGTTGTCAAAAAACCAACACCTTATCCTTTTTTCTTATAAAAAAAAAATTCAATGCCCTTATATATTAACGTCTGATGAATAATCTTTAGCAAGTTTTATTTACCCAATTCACATTAAAAAAA
>SRSM01000343.1:0-45942 GCA_019593545.1 Apocynum venetum
GCATCTGATTTAGATGCAAGTATGGATGAAGAAGATGCATCTAAAATTTTTTTTATTTCAAAGGGATGTATTTTATGGGTAAAAGAAGCAGCAAAAAGCTACAAACCCAGCCAAGGCTTCACGTGAAAACACCAACAAAAAAGAAGAATTTGAAGCTACAAGCTAGAAAACAATACATTAAAAAATAAGCATGTGTCCTCGGATATAGAGTAATTGACACAATTAATTACGAAAATTTTGCTGACAATTAGAATCGAAACTACTACCTCCAAAGTCAACTTGAATCATAAAAGAAAAAAAACATTCATTATGCTCCACTTCCACTTCCACTTTCGGTAGCTTACACTAACCCAAGAAACACACACACACACACACACCATATATATATATATATAGATAACTTTGAAACAAATTTATTCAAAATTAACAATTTAATTCCAATTGCACAAATAAAAAATGTCATATCCTAAACATCTTATTTATCATACCTGAAAAAAGATGAAGAAATGACTCTAACTCTTTAATCACTTAATTTTAATTAAAATAATTACTTACTCAATTGGTACACTTAGGGGCGGCAAAATAAGCTCGGCTCGTCGAGCAACTCGAAAAGCCCACAATATAAATTGGGTTGGATTTCATTTTCCTTATCCCGAAAAAATCGGGCCTAAATGGAAGGCCCGTTGGCTCGCGGGCCAAATGGATTCGGGTCATTTTAGCTTACTGGTTGACGGGTCGACCCGATTCCTAAAAAAAAAAAATTAAAGTCAATCTCACATTGCAATTAGTTCTATTATGTAACTTTTATTACATGGTTAGCCCTAAGCCCTCTTTCTTACATTATTTTTATGGTTTAAATGTTTTTTTTTGTTTGCTTGAAGATAGTTGATTTGTTTTAGAAGTTTTGGTATAAAATTGTAAATGTATAGTATGCTATAGATATAAACATTACATAACATTTGTTTTATCTTTTATAATTTAAATTTTATTGAAGTTGAGATGATATAGTTGACTGTTTTTTTAATGTTTTTAGCCAAAATAAAACTATAAATGTATTGTTTGTTTGTAAATTGTTTTAATAAATTTAATTTTTCAATCAACATAAAATCATAAATTTAAAAAAAATTATAAAAATTTCGGACCATTTTGACCCGTTGAACCATGACCTATGTAGAGCCTGGACTGAGCTTCAATATTCAGACCTGTACAATTTCAGTGTGATCCGATCCGACCTGATTACATTGCTTGGCCCGTTGGACCGATCAGACCAGCTCAGCCAGCCCATTTTGCCATCCCTATTTACACTATGATGAAAATAGATTTAATCTTACATTTTATTCAACTTTGCACTAGAAGACAAAAATTGGTACATAATGAACAAATATAAACATTAATTGTCTACCAATGTGTAAAGACTTGTGTTTTCCAATCTAAACGTGAATACAATCCTGCAATGAGTCACAACCTAAAATATGAAGCCATTTACATTTATATTACTTTTTCATTCACCCACTACATGATGCTGCTAATAATGTCGATACTTCTCTATCCAATAGTTCTACTTTTGATTAAAATTCCTCCAACCAGCCACCGATTCAAGAAATAAGGAAAAACAAAAGAAGAATTGGAAGCCTAATCTGTTGGCAAAGATTCAGTTGTTCAGTTCTGTTTGTTGCTACATAACGAAGAATTGACAGTGGAGAAGGGAGGCGTTGACTGGAGAGAGATGCTGACGACATAAGATGAGGAAGAAAGAGGCAAGAAAAGGGGAAGATGGGAGGAAAAACTTAAGTCTTGAACTAATAATGAATGTTTGAGATAGAACAAATCCTTCTTAAAATAAAAGCCTGTCTATTTAAAAATTCAAGGTTTTGAGACAGATCTTAATAAATTTCTGTCTCAATAACGTCTCAAAACCTAAATCTAATAAGTATATATGTAAAAAAAAAAATTAAAAGCAAGAGCCAAATGGGGGACTAGAACTTTTTTGAAGGAAAAAAAAGAAGTGAGAACAACAAAAACTAATCTCACGGTTTAAATCATGAAATAAATGTAATTGACTCGTTAATTTTTCTCTTTTCCTATTGTGAAATGTTAATTTATGAAATTTTATTTTCCTGTTGTTCATCTTGTGATGTTCTCCTAAGATTATATTTTTCACATTAGCAAAATATATAACTAATCTCTATCTTAATGTGTTAAATTAAAAGGTTTGTTGTGCTATATTTTCTTCGATTTAGTAAGATAGAAACTAGTATCAATCCTCTTTGTTCTTTCCCCATTAATAAGTAGCAACTATATTCAAATATATACATATTCATATTATATATATATATATATATATATATATATGTATCACTCCGATAATCTCATTATTCACTATAATTCATTTTAAAATAAAGTTAGAATAAGATTTAATGGTTAAAAAAGACATTTTCAAAAAATATTTCCATTGCTAATTGTATATATTTCCCAAATTTGAGATGATTTTGAAACATATCTTTTTAATTGTTTAAAAATATTGTTTTTAAATAATTATAATTTGGTCTCAAAGGTTGAGACAAATATATTTTTCTCTCATTTAGAAAATTTGTTAAAAAAAAAAGAATTTTGTCTCAAATATGTCTCAAAACTTGGGACAGATTGAAAACGTATTCACTTTTTCTCTATTAAAAAACGTCTAAACAAATCCTCACAAATTCATCTCCACTTGAGATGAATTTAAGATGAAAAGTCAAACTTCATTTGTTGCCTCAATTCTGTCACAAATTCGTCAGTAAACGCCTTTTCTCAGTGTTTAAGAGCATTTATATAAATGATTTTATATTTCCTTAAACGGAAATCTTTACTAAACTTTTCATCTTTTTAGAAAACCTTTTTGGTACCAATTACTATATGTGTAGCTGACTTTTTTTTTTTTTGGTAAATGATATGTGTAGCTGACTTTAATTGTAGTAAAGATTCCTCAAAGTCTTGTTGTTTTGCCCCTAAATGTGTTTTCGATATGAAATTTTGATATGTCTTCGATTTTTTCATGAAGACCAAATCAAATCGTAATATTTATAATATCAAAAAATTAAAAATCGAAATATTTTGATTCGGTTAAGATTGAAATTACATTTTATATATATTTTAAAATAATATTAGTTTTTTCTAACTATTTTGTAATGTCTATATTAAAATTATATACTATTCATAAAAATAATAATAAAAAATCATCTTATTGTACGACGTTCTTGTATTATTTGCAAGATTTGTGTCGAGAGAGAAAAAAAAATCATGAAATTAGAAACAAAAATGATTAATTATTATTGTTATAACAATAAGAATTCGATCTTTGTTTCAATCTGGTATTTAAAATTAAAGATCGAAGACCGAATCAAAATAATTTATTCTCTCACAGACCGAATTAGATTGGATGGTTAAAAAAAAAATCGAATCAAATTTAAAATTCAATACAAACAATCAGTCTGGACCAAATAATACCCACCTCCACCTCTGCTCCCACTTGCATTCCCAAAGTTTTTGTTGTTTTTGGCTTTCCAATGTTCGAAAATAAATGTAGAAATCAAGGATAAATAGGATGATGATATTAATTAGTAATAGAAATACTTAAGAAATTTCAGAAAAAAATAACCAACTCGTGTAGTTGAATTAAAATCTCAAATGAACAAACCAAGTCTAAATATTATTGATGCTTCCCAATTTGAATTTGAATCTTCTTCTAGCGTCCAGCCTTTAGCATAGTTGAAAAAACTGCCAAAAGTTTATAAGGTAAAGAATAACTTGTATTGCTTTTGATTTTTTGAACTACATCACTCTATTCTTGCACGATACCTATTCATCCAGATTTCAGATGCCCAACTAAAGCCACTCCCAGAACACTTTTTACAGAAATAAAGATTTGTTAAAAAGACTTATAATTAATGCACTTTATAACTTTCTTTTAATAAAGAGAAAATCCTTCCAAGAAAAAAAGAAAAAGAAATTAGAAGTTTGAATAGATATTTCGACAGAAGTGTATAGAAATGGTAATAAAGGAATTATTTTCAAATTTTTTTCTCGGTTGCTTGGAACAATAAAAACTTTATTTACTTAAGAAAGATAAATTCTATTAAAAATTGCAGAAAGCTTAAATTCAAAAGAACAACTATTAAGAATTATTCTTGTCCATCAAGTTAGAAGACAATTGTTTATAAAAAGAAAAAAAAGTTAGAAGACAATTTCTACCGTTCACACATTCATTAATTCATCGTACAGACTTGTGAGGCACATTGATGTTAACATTGTCATAGTTCTTATCCTCATATTGCTCAACAAACATGTAAGACTTCTAGTAGTTTTCCATGGGAAGACTTTTAAGAGGATACTTGACCTACTTTTTAAGAGGATTTGTTTTTGTCCAATTAAGTAAAATTTTTTTGATATAGTTAAGTTCATATTATTGCAGTCTAAAAACTTAAATGATAGAGTCTCTTTGAACAACTTAATTATTTAACACACTTCTTAATCATACGTGTGGACTAATCAAAATTCACAATGAGAGGTTCAAACATTGATAATAGTTTAGTGCAAGAGTAAGGTTTTGATTTGAAAACTTGACTACTTATATAATAATTATTTATTGACGGAACTATAAAAAGACGATACATTAAATCTTACGTTCTTATACTATATTAAATTTTCATTTTATATAAAAATTGAACTTATAATGAATAATTAAAATTTGTTATTTTAATTATTTAACGCTTTACTTTTCTTGTGAATATAAATAATTCCTTCAAATTCCACGCCATATCTCACTATTACCATTAAAATGGGTTATATATTACTGCATCTTCTACGGTTCTACCTCTCTTTAGTCTATACTTCTCGCAATCATCGGTTTGCCTGTGGTGCCTTCGTTAGTTAAAAACAATTATCATAAGATGGCTGAAACAGATCTTCAAGGAGAATATATTAGTCAGGCTGCTGGAATATTATTGCCTCAGACTTCATTTTCATGACCGTTTTGTTTAAAACACATATACAAATTTTTCCCACAGAATTTATTGAAATTGGACGGTTACTCACATATTGAAACTATTGAAGTTTATTATAAGATGGTGTAATGTGACGGTAGTAACTGGTCCAAGCTCCCGTGTTAAAAAACAACATACCATAATGAGATGTAGGGTGTAAGATATAGACCCTTGACACATGAGACAAATTTCAGCCCAGAAGAAAATTAAAAATATACAATCATGGATACCTTCTAGGCAATACTCCCTCCATTTAAAATGTACACTTTTGACTTCTCTTCTTCTTTTTTGAGTAAAAGTATACATTTGAATTTTCATGAAGGGATATTCATTAAAGATAAATAAATGATGCAGGGATGTGAATCTCAGTCTTGCTTGATGGGTCACACAACGGCCCAAGCATTCAAATTATTAAGATTTTCGTAAGAGAATCCTGCGCTGATATCACAGCCCTTCAGCCCGGGACACCTGTACAAAATAATCCTTATCTTTTTTATAAGATGTATGAAAAATTTTTCTCTTTATTATAAGATATTTTGATATTTTATATATTTATTGTGTATATTATTTTTAAATTGACCTCTATTTTATTGAGAGAGAAAGTGATAATAAATTTTTTTTTTAAAAATAAAATAAAAACATAAAAAGAAGTAAAATAATTTCTTAATATAGAAAATTATTTATAATATCTTATAAAAGGTACGGTGAAAGTTCAATTTAATGTGAAAGTACGGGTGAAAGTACTATAAACTTCCATGTTATAGAGTGCATGTGAATTTTGCAGGCCAATTTAATGGGCTTCAATGAATGGGCCAGACTCTAAGCTAGAAATTGAAATTCCATTGCTTTGGGAATAGTCCATGCTACTCCTGACATCAGTTCTAAATTGTTGGACCACAGAGCTAGGTATTTATTACCCAATTGAGGACTGTTTCTGTATTTTTTAAGAAAATTATGAAATATCTAATTGTGGAATGTTAGGTTTGGTAGAACAAACTAAATGTGGCAATTCTATGATGATCAAATTGGTATGGAATTGTCCTTGTGTCAACAGGAAAAAATTCTATAAAACTGTAACTTAAATAGAATTTGAATAATAAGACAAAATAATTTAAACATAATTTAAATAGAATTTGACAATCTCAATAATCTTTATTCAAAATCAAGGATAAAATCGAAATGAGGTTGAGTTCCAGCTTATGCCTTATAAAATAATCACATTCGAACTTGAATATTCTGTTGGTTAACTCATCTATATATAACTTAAGAACTAAATATTATAATTAGATGTTCTTAGATGTTTTTATATATATATATATATATAATCTAAAGTTCATTAATAAAATCTTCTTAATTTATTTTTTTTTATTTCACTAAATCATGATTTTCATTCACTAACCCATTAAGAGAATTATATTTCACAGTTAATGAATTTCATAATCTATTATAGTAATATTAAGAATAATTTGATAATTTAATTAAGTCAATAATCTCTCACTCAGATAAACTGAAATGGAACGGAAAAAAAAAAAAATTTCGTTGGCTCCCTAAGTGGGTGTCGGGTTGTATAGTGAAACTGAAACCAGGTCCGAAGATCTGGGCTCTCTGGAATCATTATTGTGTGATGCTAGTTTTCCTTGATATACGTATTAGGAAAAAGAGTCCTCTAATTCTCTCCTTTTTATCATGCATACGTCTTTTTCAGTCTAAATTATGAATTAGACAATACTTTTAGATGTTATTATTCTTCTCTTTACAAAAAAATAGTATATAAGATCTATATGCTTTCCCTTACAATTGAAAGCCTTTTCAAATCAACCAAGTTGTTGAAATCTATACACTCTCTCATCTATAGAAACAATTTTACTATTTTTGGCTAGTTTTTCTCATCTGGTGTAAATAGACCTAAAAGGGGTTTCATATTGAAGACCCCAAATGAGAAGATAAGAGTCCAAAACAATCAATTAATATTGAAAGACTTGTCTCACCATACCCTTGAGAGGGTCCCCTTTTCATCATCTTGGTAAATCTTCCACTAGTTGCAAAATTTCCCATATTTTTCATGACAATGACAATGGATACTAGGGGACCATTGCAAATCTCCACTAGTTCACAAGTCCTTATAAATATAATTTAACTTTTTGTGGAAAAAAATTAAAATCAAATTTAGGTGACAAAAGTCCTCATTTGCTAAAACTTTTCTTATTAGATTGGTCATTGAGTCAATATGTATTAATTATCTTATACTAATACTATTGAATATCTATTTTAGAAAGAAAAAAAGAAAAATAAAGAGAGAGAATGATTAAACTAATTGACCGGCAACTCCATTCCATATGTTGTGATAGCTTCAAGATCTGTGATCAATGATCTGATATCAGATGCCCATGTTTAATTCGAGATCGAGGGACGAATCATCATCATCATTATTATTCATAAAAGGTTTAAATTCTAAATTATGTAAAGTAGGATCAAACATTTTACACGATGATTCTGAGGCATTGGATGGAGGAATTGTTACTGAATGGTCCTTATCTTGCTTTTAATTAGTGCATTTATTATAATGTATGTATATATTGTTGGTTCAATTAGGAGGGAGCATTCTGATGTATGTTTTGGAATATCCACTGGTTACTGATAATTTGTGTTGATCCGGTGTCAATGCGAAAAAAAATTATAAAACCGTCAACTTAAATAAAACTTGATTAATGATTCAAAATAATTTAAATATAATTTTAAGTATAATCTATACATTTGTTTTGAAAAATGAATTTATACTTAATCAAATCTAAATTTTACCTTGTCTATATACACCTTAAAAACTTAATATTAATTATGAAAAAAAACACATTATATATTAATGTTACATCTCATATATTAAATTTTAAAATCTCCTTAAATTACAATTTCAAGTATTTAATCCATAATTAACGTGGGTTGTTTTCGGAAGTCAAGGTTCTAAAAAAAAAAAAAAAAAAAAAAAAAAATGGCATTCTTATGGTATTGGAATATACTTGGAAACGTGTAATTAACATTGAAAGATGCACCCGGGAGCTGGAGAAAAATGAAGAGTCTTGCATATTTCATGGTGAATTTTCTTAACCTCTTCAACGCATTGTCTCTATTGACTTCACATGTTGATTTTGTCTCATTGCTGGGTTTGTTTTCAGTTTAAATTTTATGAATTTGTTAAGAGTAATTTGCCACAGGAAATATTTCTTCTCCGTTTGTTCATGTCACCTCTGTAAGAATCTCCTTGTTCTTTTTGTTCTGCTTCTTGGACTATAATATGTTTACTCTGAACTTAAATTTACACATGCAAATACCATAGCCCTTGTTTCCCCTAAACCTGGATAGGCTACTCATATCTCTTTTTCGTTATGGAATGGATTATTTTGGTCATGCAATCCTTTTATTTCCTATTTTCTGGGCTAATAATACAGGACAATGTTCCAGAGGATTTTTAAGAATAGATCAGCTGAACATTTCTATGGAATTCCCTATCTGATCGCATTGCTCAACTGCATCCTTTCATCCTGGTGAGTTCCAATTTCCACGTTCATTATTTGGTGCATATATAGGGCCATTGGTTTTTTACTTCTGAAGGCCCGTGTGCTATATAATGATTATTTTCATTTTCAGTCAATCCTCTGAAACGTAAATATTAAACTAAACAATCTATCGTGTGATTCGCTGCTCACAAATTTATTTCTATTTTAAATGATTAGTGAAAAGCAGAATGATATCTCTAGCTTTTGTGCAAAATTTGTAACATTTCATTATCTTCTTAATCTTACGTAGTTTATTGCGTTTGATAATTTTTACTTTTCTTGATGGATTGAAAAGGTACGGCCTGACTTTTGTGTCACCGAACAACCTGTTGGTGTCCCCGATCAATGGTTCAGGAGTTGCAATTGAGTCCATTTATATGGTGATCTTCCTGGTATTTGCCACTGGGAACGATAAACGAAAGATCTTACTACTCCTCCATGGTGTCCTTGTCTTGTTCAGGGCGGTCGTGCTCATTTCACTCTTTGCAGTTCTTCATAGCCATACAAGGACGCTGTTCTGCGGCATCATCGCTACAACCTTCTCCATCATCATGTTTGCTTCCTCGCTAACAATCGTTTTAATTAGTTTTACTCAATGTATATGTGAAACTAATTAACATATCTAATGATTATACGCATTCAAATTGCAACTGTGGAGTACATGCCTTTCTTCTTGTCTCTCAAATATTACTGTAAGTATATTTATTCAATTTTATTCATTACATTGCCCTGTTTATGAAATTTTAGTGAAATCTATTTCAATCAATTACACAGCAGCAACTTCTTGTTTGCCTAGTGAAATCCCTGTTTTGCTAATATGCAGATTCAAAATAAATTGTTGCTTGGACGTACATTGGCTTGGGAATATTGCAACTAACCCTGTATGACATCTGATGATGGATCTGTTGAGGTTGGACAAATGAATGGCTAGGTTGCAAGAAGCAAACAAGCAGCCATCAACTTTACCTGATGGATAAGTTTAGTATGTTTAGAGTTTAGACCCATCCCAGTTCAGTATTTGTTGAAGCATTGCCAACCAACGTTGAAGTGCTCCCAGATAAACTTGAAAGTGAACAAGACACAAGCAATACTTTTTTTTTTTATTTTACTCAGGTACTTACATCCGAATATGTTATAGGGCTGTAGCTTCGGTTTCTCATAAACTACTCTCATGTTAAAATGCGGGTAATGCATGATTATAGGGTTTCCACTAGACCTGTACATCGATGCGCACAAATAAAAAAATTACCGTTAACTGTCCTTAGAAGGATTTGAATCCTCACTCTGCCGCTACCAGCAAGTTATGCCAACTGATCTATGCCTCGCGGGACCACAAGCATTGCTTGACTTGTATTGAAGTTTAAATAAATTGTACTTTGTAATTATTTTAGATTAGTTAATTACATAACTAGCTTTCTTATTCACAAGTTTTCCATCTTGCAAGTGTAAATTATCTCTATAAATAGAGATATTCTATAATCATTTATTGGTTAATGAGATTACAGAAAATTTTCAAACTCTCTCTTATCTAATATCAATTTTAGACTTACTTTCCACATGGTATCAGAGCAATCTCTGCTCTCTTTTAGCTTTGGTTGTTGAGTTGACAAGTTCGAATATCAGTTGTGGATGTTGTAGTTTTTTCCAGTAATTGATCGGTTTTGTTAATTTTGATTGGTGATTGTAGATTCTCTGCTTGAATCTATTACTGAATTAGTTATGTGATATATCAATATCATTGTTTGTTGCTGAAAACTAAAGTTTTTAATGCTTTAATTTTTATTAATGACAAATATTGATGATGACTAATGTCTTGTTTGTACAAGTGATAGAGTTTTTGGATTTATGATTTAATCCATACAATAACAAGATTTGAAGTATTCAAGGAAAATACAAGTTAAGATTATCATGATTTGAAGACAAACTTTTATTGGATTAAATAGGAACTAGAGGTATAATTTTAGACTTTAATATATTTTGATATCTCTAGTTTTACTTCTAATTGAGTAATGATTTTTAAATGTTGCTCTATGAACTAAAATTGTTATTTCAAAATATTTTTAATATGTTAAATATGTTTTGGTATTTCGAAAAACCATGTATCGTGATTTCAAAACTTAAATGGTTCATAAACTCTTGTTAGATTGATACCATAACTTATATGGTTGATTGAAATCATCATTTGTGAGTTAGAGTATTGTTGATACACAAATGAACATGTTTCAGTCGACCGAAAGTGGTTCAGGTATCGTCCACAAGTTATTTTATCTTGTGGATGTAAGTGCTGTCAAATTGTTTATCTGTTAACTTATGTACGACCATGCGGCGACCGCGTGAAGTGAGGTCGACCGCAAGATAAAATCATCATTCGAAGGTTGTCCAGCGAGCTTGTGGATGATGTTGCGGGCGATGCACCAATCGATCGCAAATTGCTAGTGGGTTTCCAAAGCTTTATTTTTTACCGTTTGGAATAAAACTATAAATACCAAAACTTTTGGAAATCTTTCGAAAAATAATTTTTGAGCAAAAACATTGTATATCTTGATTCTATAACATCTGAGAAACATTCCAAAACCCTTTCTAAACATCAATCTTGTTAAAATCATTCATGAAGGGTTTTTACATTCAAACGTGAATTTTGAGCAATCTTGGCAAGTCATTACTCAAAGAGGTGATTGTATTTCAAATTGATATATATTCACATTAAGGTGATATATATCAAACTCTTTATCTCTTATTATTAAATGTAATTATATCAAGGTTGCAAGTAGTATAAAACCCTAAGTGTTATGGTGAGCCTTGTGTAGGTTGTTTTGTTTTCAAGGTTTGTTTGTAAAACTTTTGGGTGAACCTTGAATTGAGTTGTAAGATTATTGTATAATCAAGGTTGTGTTGTAAAACTCAAGGTTTAGTGAACCTTGATTGGTCGAGAGGTTATTTGTAAAATCCTAAGGTAAATTGGACGAGCCTCTTTTGTAATCTCATTTATTTGATTAGTGAAGGAATTTGGTAAAATCATTGAATAGGTAACTCAATGTAGTGGATTAGGTTATGTTGGATAAACCGAACCACCATAAATCATTGTGTTCATTGCTCTACTTTCTGCATTTTATTTGAACACTTTTTTTACTTACACAACTAGCACACCAAGTGTTTGATATTTGTTGTCAAATAAGTGTTTTATTAAATTAGGTTAAAAAATCGAATAAAAACCTAATTCACCACCGCTCTTAGGTTTTTCAGTTGCTATTGGTATTTGATTTTATGGCTAATATAGAGATCACACATTCAAGTCCATTTTACATGCATCCAAGTGAAACAACTCAAGTCTTAGTTCAACCACTTTTAAGTGGACAAAACTATAGTAATTGGAGTAGATCAATAAAAATAGCACTAGTTATGAAGAAGAAAATCAGTTTTGTTCTTGGTACTATACCAAAACCACCAATTATTGATTCTAAGAGAGAGATTTGGGAACAATATAATATGCTAGTTTTCTCTTGGATCTTAAACTCTGTTTCTACTTCTATAGCCTAGAGTGTAATACATTCTTAGACATCACATCAAGTTTGGAAAGATCTAGAAGAAAGATACGTAAAAAAAGATGTGTTTAAGTGCTTAGATCTAGTTGAGGAAAGTTGCTCTGAAATAGGGTGAATCTTATGTGCAAGATTATTTCATCTTAAAAATTCTATGGGAAGGCATGTTATATGTTAGGCCTTTGCCAACTTGCCATTGTGATTCACAGTGTACATGTGGACTTCTGAAACAAATTAAGGATAATTATGAGTTTGATCATGTCATCAGATTTCTTAAAGGCTTAAATGATAGATATTCTCAAATGAAAAATCAAGTGTTGAGTATGTCTTCTTTTCCATCGTTAAATCAGGTGTTTGACATGGTTATCAATGCTAAGAAACAGCTTTTATATGAATATGGTGGCAAGAATTTTTCTGTAATAGCAAATAGAATTGTTCAAAATTATCTTAAAGACAAATGGATCCAAGCATAAATGTTGCTATGCAAGGAAATAAATTTTGTGGATAGAAAATCCAATGGAGGTAATAAACAGAGATGGAAGTGCATTTATTGTGGTATGAAAGGTCACATTGTGGATTGTTGTTATAGGAAACATGGATTTCCAGTTAACTTTAAGGGAAGTCAGTTGTTAATCAAGTGAATTTTGGAGGCGTTTCTATTTCAACTGATGAACAAGGTTCTCAACTGAATCAAGTTCCTAAAAGAAGTGCATAATATGTTCCTCAAATGGATACTTCTACTAGTTTTAATAGAGGGCATTTTATCAATGATGAGCAGTATCAAATGTTCATGTAATTTTTTGGAAATAACATGAATCAACAAGGAATTTCTAGAGATAATCACGAATCATCAACTGTTCAATCATTCACTGACCACACTGTTCATGCTAATCACATTTAATAGATTACAAATCATATTAGTAAGTCTTTTGCAACTCATTATAAACCATGGCTTCTTGATTCGGGTGTATCTGACCATATTTGTAGTGATTTAACAACTTTTGTAATCTTTTCCCAATTCATTATTGTTCAGTTCAATTCCCTAATGGTAAAACTGTGAATGTTACTCATAAGGGTTATATTTTGCTTACACCTATTTTGCCATTTAAGAATGTCCTTTATGCATCATTCTTTTCTTTTAATCTATTTTTCCTGAGCAAATTGGTTGATGATATTAAATGTTTTGTCACATTTACACATGTTTCTTGTGTTATTCAGGATTCTTTCACTTTGAAGATGATTGGATCAGCTAGACTTTCACGTGGCCTTTACCATCTCCAGCACAATCTTCATAATTCTTCTAGCCATGTTTCACTTCAAAACCTCTTCTTGCAGAAATTGCACATATTCAAACATATTTATTTTGGCATTTTTGACTTGGACATCTTTATGATAGAATTCTTCTATTCAGCAATGTAATAGTAATGTAGTTAGTCATGATTCTACAAGTTGTACTATCTGTCCTCTTGCAAAGCAGAAGAGATTAATTTTTCCTTTGAGCAAGTCAACTTCTTTTTATGTATTTGACATTTTCCATTTAAGGTATCCACTGTTAATGATCATAGATATTTCCTTACTATTGTTGATGATTTCAGTAGATTTACTTGGTTATTTTTTATGAAAACCAAATCTGAAGTCAATTTTTTTTTTTTTGCTTTTGTAAAAACACAATTTCATTCTAAAATAAAAGTTTTAAGAATAGATAATGGTACTGAATTTCAATTTGATTCTTTTTTGAATAATAAATGTATCATTCATCAAAGGTCATGTGTTTCCACACCTCAACAAAATGGCATTGTTGAGAGAAAATATCAACATTTAAACATAGCTTATGCTTTAAAATTTCAATCCAATCTTTCTTTACCATATTGGGGTTTTTGTGTTCAACATGTTGTTAAGATAATCAATGTTACTCATTCACCTCTTTTTAAAAACAAAACAATCTTTTACACTTCTATATCAAAAACCTCATTCAAATGATTTTTTTAAGGCCTTTGGGTGTCTTGTTTTTGCCAATACTCTCACTGAAAATCGACATAAATTTGCTCATAGAAGTCAAATATTTGCATTCTTAGGCATTGCTGATCATGTCAAAAGTTTCTTATTTCTCAATCTGCATACAAAACAAATCTTCATTTCTAGAGATTGCTCATTTCATGAATCTACTTTTCATTTCCAACTTCCTACAAAAAACTCTACTGCATCTCTTTCTTTACCTGTGTCTAGTTACTCTTTTCATGACATAGTATCTGATGACATTGATCATGATTTTCTTTCTTCCTTTTCTGATCAAACTCATGATTCTACACATTTTTTTTCTTCTACTTTCTTCTATTTTTATTCCTTCAACATTTGTTCACAATGACAACTCTATATCTTCTCAACCTTTAATAAGAAAGTCTACTAGACATTCTAAACCACCTACACATTTATCAAATCTTGTTTGTCCTACCTTACCTAAAGCTTATCAAATTACTACTTCTCCTCATTATTTGAACAAAGTTCTTGGTTATGGTCAGTTATCCTTGAAGCATAGAATTTTTTGTTAATAATTTGTAGCAGACAGTTGACCTTTTATATTTTGTTGAAGCTATCAAGGATTCTAATTGGTGTGATGATATGAAAAGGAGTTAATAGCACTTGAGCATAATAAGACTTGGGATATTGTTTCTCTCATTGCTGGTAAGACCACTATTGGTTGTAAGTAGATTTATAAATTGAAGTTTCATTCTGATAGTACATTAAGGAGGTACAAGGCAAGTCTTGTTGCAAAAGGGCACACACAATAGGTTGGCATTGATTATTTGGAAACCCTTTCTCCTGTTGCTAAATTTGTTATTATCAGACAATAGGTACAAGGCAAGTCTTGTTAATGTTGCGGTTTCAAAGAATTGGTTTCTTCATCAACTTGACATGAACAATGTTTTCCTCCATCGAGAGTTTAATGAAAAGGTTTCAAGTCTGTATATGGCTTGAAGCAGGCTAGTCGTCAATGGAATGCCAAATTAACAAAGACTTTGCTCACCCATGGGTTTATACAATTTCAATGTGATCACAACCTGTTTGTTAGGTAATCAAATTCAAATTTCTTAGCCTTGCTAATCTATATGGTTGATGTGGTTATTACTGGAAATAACTTGAAAGACATTGATGAGGTGAAAGCTTTTCTTCATGATCAATTTCAAATTAAGAATCTTGATGATCTTAAATATTTCCTTGGTTTAGAAATGACACGACATAAATAAGGTTTAAATCTTTGACAGAGGGAATATACTCTTGATTTTTTGCAAGAGTTTGGTTTTGCAGACTGTAAACCTATGCCTACACCTCTTAATCCAACTAAGAAATTGAGTACAAAGCATTCACCATACATTAAAGACATTAAGAGGTATCGCAGCCTTGTTGGCAAGTTGTTATATTTGACTCACTCTAGGCTAGATATTACCTATGCAGTCCAACAACTCAGCCAATATTTGTCTATTCCAAGGGAAGTGCATTTGAGTGCTGCTTATCATTTGTTTAGATACTTGAAGTCAAGTCCAACACTTGGTTTATTCTATCCATTAGATAATTCTTTAAAGCTGTAAGCATTTTATTATTTAGATTGGGACGAATGTTTATTAACAAGAAGATCAATTAATGGTGATTGTGTGTTTCTTGGTCAAGGTTTAATAAGCTAGAAATCTAATATCTAGGAGTTCAGCAGAGGCTGAGTATAGAGCTATGACAATGACTTGTGCAAAAATACAATGGATATTATATTTTCTTCATGATTTAAAGATCATTCATCAACAATCAATGCCCTTGTTCTGTGACAACAATGCAGCAATTTATATAGTTGAGAACCCAGTATATCATGAGAATACAAAACACATTGAAATTAATTGTCATTTCATTACAGAAAAATATCAAAAGGGAGTTATAACAATGCTTGTTTCTTCATCACATCAATTAGCAGATATTCTAACAAAGTCATTACATAGGACCGCCTTCTTGACATTAATTGACAAGCTGGCTTTACACACAACATATTCGGTTGTCAGCTTGAGGGAGAGTGTTGAAGTATTGCCAACCAATGTGAAAGTGAACAAAACACAAGCATTACTTGACTTGTATTGAAGCTTATACAAATTGTACTTTGTAATTATTTTAAATTAGTTAGTTACATAACTAGCTTTCTTATTCAACAAGTTTTCCATCTTGCAAGTGTAAATGATCTCTATAAATAGAGATATTATGTAATTATTTGTTTGTTTAATGTGAATATAGAAAATTTCCAAACTCTCTCTTCTCTAATATAAGTTTTAGACTTACTTTTCCATAGTATTGATCTTTTCTAAATTCCGACAGTTGATTCTGAATTTATATATTTGTTTTTTGACTTTTGTACTTTTTGGCAGCAAAGTAAGTCATTCAATCAAGGTTCATATATGATGTATGGAATTGTATAGTTTTTTACATCATCAATTCTTCAAAATGTCCAAAATATTATGGCCTCAGATTTTGTTTTTTTTCGTATATTTAGTTATTTTATGTCCTGTGCCATCTTACTGCTACACAGCCTAGATGATGGGGGTGTTTCATTAATATCTTCACTCAAACTTTTATTTGCTGCTACGTGAATTCCTTCTTGGTGTTTTCTTCCTTTTTCTGGATTGCTTTTTTTTTTCCTTTTCTGATGAATAAGTGTTCGTATCATATAGTTGAATAGATCACCTATCGCCCAGCTTTTCTTTTCCTTTAATGCTTTGGATTTGTCATTCTTATTTGGACATGGACCAGACTCAACCTTCTGTTGTTTATCTTTTGGGCTTCATTCTTTGGGCTCTCCATTTAGAAGTCCGTATTTTAATTGAGAGAGAGAGACCTAACACTAAACTTTTCTTTTTCTTTAATGCTTTGGATTTGTTCTACTTATTTAGATATGGTTCACGCCCAGTGACCTTCATCCTTTTATTTTCCTATTGGGCTTCTTTTTTAGCCTTCTCATCTTGGATTTTCTTCTTTATTTATTTAGTTATTTCATTTTTAAGGTTTAATTTCCTTTAAAAAGATAATAAATAAGAAGTGCAATATAGCCCAATACATGAAATTAATAGAAACTAATATTATCTCAGTTTAACTCATAAAATATATAGAATTATATATAGAGGCAACATAAATAATTTTAAAATCAAAATTTGTTTAATCCTTTTTATGAATAAATTCATTTAACCCTACTAATATAATAATTAGATAAATTATATGTTCAAACTAAGTAGAAAATAGGGAAATAAATATAAAATATATGAAATTATCAACGCATAACTCAATTTTTATTTTTTTGTAAAAAAAGATGAATAGGGGAAGTTAAGAAAAAATACAACTCAATTTTAAATAATAGGGAAATTAAGAATCAAAAAATGAAACTTCTTTGAACAACATTACAATCCAGCAAATTATATTCCATTTTAACCATAACACAATGTTCATGAAGTTCTAGAGATTCTAAACAGCCTTTTTTACACATTATGTATGTATCTAATTTGAGACAAAGTGATTAGTAAAATTTTAGTGGTAATCACAAAAAGTTAATGTTTTCACACGTATGCATAAGTTCAGTTCTTTTTTCACACGAATTAAAATTTATATTTAATGTAATTAGAAAAGTATTTTTTTTATTAATTTAGTTCATAAACTATTTTCAATTTTCAGGTTTGGTCTATCATCATTTTTTTATATTATTAGATGCAGGTACTATTTTCGTCCTTCAACTTTAGTCTTCTATGTGAAACTTCCTTTTCGGGCCAAAATGATATAAAATGACCCTATACCCAAAAAAAATTAGGGGCAATTTCGGAATTTAACATATAAACCATCCCAAAAAATCAACTCTCACGTACCCCATGTTTTGTCATCTTTTTTTATTTTTTCTCCATAGGTGTTTTTTTTTTTTTTTTCATCTTCAATCGGTCTGCACTTCAACCTTTTGGTCCTTTTAACACTGCTAAGCTTTCGAACGAAACATATCTATATCACAGAATGTAGTGGTTTTGAATCTGACCATTACAGATAATGATGGGCACCGTGACTATGGAAGTACTTTTGATAGATGGCAAATGCAGTGGCAGATTGAACATCAATAAAACAGAGGGAATGTTTACCAAGGCAGATCGTGGTACGGTGTTGAACATGGGCAGGGGAGTTACCATGTGGTGTGGCTGATTCATTGCAGTACTGTTGTATAGGCCATCAGCCATCATCTTTGCGACCCATTACCACCGTAACTACCAATAAAACCCTCAAACTCATTACCACCAGGTGGGGAAAAAACCCTTCTACTCTAGCTTAGGGGAGAAAAAAAAGCACTCTATTTCACAACCTCTAGAGAAATCGCTATCTCTGTATTAGCATAGTAACATGCTGACCTTCATCTGCAAAAATGTGAATTTGTCTGGAAACTTCTCGTGTTCCTACAGTCAAACTGTCCATGCATGAAGGTTGTGGAATCACTTTCTTTTATGGATTCCTCATCATCCCGGCCATCAGAGAAGAAGACCCATCAAAAGTAGAATGAATTTCATCTCCGTTCTTGAGTGAACAGATTTCTCTTTTCCAATTGAATGGATTTTCCCTTCAATGTTGAAATCTGCTTTCCTGCAAAATTCCTACCTGCATACAGCATACCCGATTGAAGATGATCAGCTTGTAGGACATTTTCACGAGAGGTATGCCCCTCAACAAAATTTGGGGTATGCTCATGTTTTATCATTTTGGCCGGAAAAGTGAGATTCATTGGTCCTAAGGACCAAAGTAGGAGAACGAAAATATACATGGATTTAAGAAGATTTTTCTTTTTCAATAACAATGAGGAATTACTTGATTGGAGGTTCAAAGATAGAATATCTTTATCGAAAATATATATTTAGATAATTTTTTAAATAAAATTTGAAAATTTATTTATTAATTCACATTATATTGATCAAGGGTAAAATAGTAAAAGAAAAAAATAAATAGACGGTCAAAATTGTAAATGACCTATAATTTGAAACATCTAAAAATAGAAAATGAATTTATCTTTATATAACATAGTAATATTTAGATTATTATTTTACATAAATAGAAACTGAGTTCATTTTTCATGTCCATGATATTCGTATAATGGCAATAATACATAGAAAAACTATAATTTAGAGAATTTTATAATGTATTATTTTTATTAGTGAAGTTACTAAACCACCCTGCAACCAAAGAGTTCTTCCCGCACTTCCTCATGCCACTGTATATCATGCATAAATTCATAAAAATGCAACAGCAAATGAATGACGGAACAAAACAATTTTCCCCTTGCAGAATTATGCTCTTCTTTCTCCATTTTTTCCCCATTGTTGCTTTGATTTCTATATAAACCGCTCTGCGTCCAGTAGTTATCTCACTTAACTTTCGGCTCTTTCTGAATTCTGAACACCTATTGGTCTCTCTCTCTCTAGCTTACCCCTCCTCCAAGATTGAATTTGAAGTGATTCTTGGAGTGATTCTTGATCTGGTTTTTTGTTGTAGCTCCAATTTTTTTTGTTTTAGAGATATTGTGTAATCAAGAGCTGAAGAAAGATGAAGAATCTTGCGCATTTCGTCTTTGGAATTCTTGGTGAATTTCTTACCTCTTCCATGCATTGTCTATTCCGCTCACTTCTGTTGATTTTCTCTCATTTCTGGGGTTTTTTTTTTCTGTTTTCGTTTGCTGAATTTGTCAAGAGTAATTTTCCTTTTTGTTAAGTTTTAATGGCGTTTTCTATGTTTAATTTCGACAGGAAATATTTCTGCCATGCTCCTCTTCTTGGCACCAGTGTAAGAATCCTGGCCGGAGACACTCCCTTTTCTTTCTTTGTTCTGCTTCTTGGACTATAATCTGTTTGAATTTACTTGAACTTATTCTACAATCGCCTTGTTTCCCCTGAATTTGGATGGGCTACTCAATTTCTTTTTGGTCATGCAATTCCTTTCTTGTTGTTTTATTCTCTCCCCTTTTTCCTGGTTAATATAGGGTAACTTTCAAGAGGATTTTAAAGGAAAGATCAACTGAAGAGTTCTCTGGAATTACTTATCTCATGACCTTGCTCAACTGCTTGCTTTCTATGTGGTAAGTTCCAGATTTCCCTGTTCTTGAAGGCACTTCTTATTTGGTACACAGGCCCATTTATTTTACTTCTATGACCTTGTACTGAAGGTAATTTTGTTATATAATAATTATTTTCAGTCAAATTTGTGATTCTTGATAATATAATGGTTATTACCATCCTCTGAAGCTTAAAGAATAAACAAAATATTGTGTGATTCACTGATACAGCTAAAAAGGATTGTTCGCAGATTTACTTCTGTTTGAAATTATTAATGGAAACAGAATGTTTTCTCTAGCATTCTTAAAAATTTGTGAGTTATTGTGTGCGACAATTTTTATATTTCTTTGAGGTATTGAACAGGTACGGCCTGCCTTTTGTGTCATCAAACAACCTATTACTGTCCACAATCAATGGTGCAGGAGCTGCAATTGAGTCCATCTATGTTCTGATTTTCCTCATATTTGCCCCAAAGAAGGACAAGAGAAAGATCCTACTACTCCTCCTTTGTGTCCTTACATTGTTTGGTGCCGTTGTGCTCATTTCACTATTTGCTCTTCATGGCCATACAAGGAAGCTGTTCTGTGGTCTCATCAACACAATCTTCGCCATCATCATGTTTGCTTCACCACTAACAATCATTGTAACTCTTAACCAAATGCTATTCTACGTGTTTTACTTTTCCTCGTGTATATGTGCAACTTAATATGTCTAGTCAATTCTTTTTTATGATAAGAGAAAGGATGTGCCAGTCATTCTTTTGTAATACTTATGGAGTTATGTTACAAGTTCCCCTCTGTTTCCAATTGATTATGCACCGTGACTGATTAAGACTGGCTGACAGTAACCATTATGAAGGCTTCTTTCTGCAAATTAAGCACAAAGCAATTACTTAAAAAATGAGCCTGCCAAAATATATTTTAGAAAATCAAAGACAGAAGAACTGTTAGGAAAGCTATTGATCTACAGACGTTATTGCTTCCTTTATCTCATGATTTTGAGCATTCAAAATGCAGAGGTTAGTGATTAAGACCAAAAGTGTGGAGTACATGCCATTCTTCTTGTCTCTCAGTGTGTTCCTCTGCGGCACTTTGTGGTTAGTGTTTGGCCTGATTGGAGGAGACCCTTTTGTTGCTGTAAGTATATATGCAATTTATTCATTACATTGCGCTGTTTATGAATTTTCAGTGAAATTTATTTCAGTTCCCTTAATTCACTGTAGTTCAATTACAGCAGCAGCTTCTTGTTTGTCTAAATTCTTTATCATGGAAATAGACCTAAGTATGACACATTTCAAATCAATTCCTCTTGATATGAGGGTGGGGTTGCAGGGGCTCATTCCACAGTAGGCAACCTTACACAAGGAAAGGACTTGTGCATGTTGCAGAACATTAAGAAATCCCATATGTAGTACTTATGATCCTGATAAATCCCTGATTTGCTAATTTTCAGGTTCAAAATGGATTTGGATGTGGATTAGGAATTGTGCAACTAAGCCTGTATGCCTTTTACCATAAGAACAAGGGCACACCCAAGAAAGGGACTGCTGATGATGGATCCACTAAGGTTGGAAAAATGAATGGCAAGGTTGCAGATGAAGAGAAGCAAACAAGCAACCACCCCATACCAGATGAGCAAGTTTAGTCTGTTTAGACAAGTTTGGGGGCTGAATCTTGTCATTTTTACTGAAAAGCCTAGCTCACAGTTCACTCTCAATCTAGTCTCAGTGTTGATTCTGAATTTGTGTTCCTTTTAGTTTTTGTACCTTTTGGGTGCTAAATAGAATCACATTCTTGGGTATTTCTAGAATGAAAAAGAAAAACAACAGCAGAGAATTTGTTCAATGAAGGTTCATGATGTATGGAATTGTATACTTTTTGACATCGTCAATGCTATTCAAAATGTCCAAAATATTATGGCTTCAGCTTTTGTTCTTTTACCTTTTCTTTTAAGGCATTTTATGCTCTGTGCTAGTTTCTTTAAATATTGCCACGCCTCCTAGATGTCGTCCCGTTTCATGAATATCTTCACTTTCAATGAAGAGAGATATTGTAGCCGTGGACTAGGCACATTTGCTAAAGCTTGATGAAGTGTTATTAGTAGGTTTGGGAAAGGAAAATTGTATGACATTCTTGATTCCATTAATAGTTTGTACAAAAAGGACTGTCACACTATTCAAATGCTAATTTATCTTTCTTTCAATTTCTCCTATGAGTACATTTACTTTTTTAGGAATTTTTTTATAGGAAGTTGTTTTAGGAATTATGAGTACCATTTTGTCCATCATATTTTGCAAACTAATTTTATAGAAATCAAGGTGTCTCTAATGTTTTTAGAGTTGGCAAGGTTAGTCCCTAATTTTTATTTCAAATTTAATGTCCTAGCATTTGTATGAGCGTATTATTAAATCCATTTAGCCAATTGAAGAGGGGTATAGTCGTATAGGTGGAAGGACTAGAATTATGGGGATCCATTGCCTTCTTCTTCCCCAAATCAAAACTTCTAATAATTGATGTTCTTCCAATTATACCTTTAATTGTGGACGAAACGGACCAAAAATTAAAAATAGGTTGATTAGCGAATTTAGTACCTTAACTTTACATTTTTAGCTACTTAGGCTTTAAAGATTTTTTTTTTTACTTTTAAAATCTCGTAACTTTTTGCAAGTAACCAATTAGATCTTTCGATAAAAAACCCACTAGCAAAAACAACACATAATTGTCATGTGAGCAATTTTTTTTTTCCGGGGCAAAAATGGAAACTTACTATAACTCACCCATAATTCTATTTGTCTCTCTTTTCTTTTCTTTCCCTCTTCTTTCCTTTCCTTCTTGTTCTTTTCTTTTTCATGTTGCTACCCTTGACCAGCTCAAAACCTTCCCTGATGGCTGAGTCTCAAGAACCTTCTTAAACTCTCTCCTCCACCCCTTTGTGTAGATTAGTAGGAAAACTATTTTACAAAAAAAAAAAAAAGGATTAGCAAGAAAACAATAAGAACTTTGTTAACTTTGAAATGAGGGGCAGAAAAAAAATTCACCATAACAGAAATTGGTGAGGCTGCCAATTGGAACGAAGTCGTAGATGACCAATTTCTCACTGCACCCCAGTAGAATCCACAAATTTTAATCAAACTTGGATGGATCAATTTGGAAACTACACGGATTTGGTTCTCAAAATCTTGGTACCTCTCCACACTGTTTTCCCCAATCCCGCGGACTGTTAGAGTCAATCCATCTTTAAGAACAGTTTTGTACATTATACTAGTACAAGTGGCCCCCAGAATGTAAGCAGAGGACTTCAAAAATGTCTCCAATTTGAGTTCTTTCTCTCCGAACAAAATACCAATAATTGTTGTAATTCTTAGACCACTCCCTCCTTGATGAGGCTCAGTGGCTGCTCCTGATGATGTTGCTGTTGCAGGATTCGAGTCAATGGTTTTGGGAAATGCTAGATGCCGGAGCAGAGCATTTGGTGGAGTTGCCATGGAAGAAGGGATTAGACACAGTGTTTTCAGCTGCAAAGCGCATAATTCTAAGTTCCTGGAAAATGATTTAACATCTTCGTTCATGAAAACATTAGACTCTGGAGGAAGATCTATTGCAAGAAAGATCTATAGTTGCATTTGGAGGAATTTTTTGAGCAAACTCTGATGGGATTTCACCAAAAAAATCAATTGAAGGATAAGTTAAGATAGAGGAGACAGTCACCTTTTTTTAGATTTCGATCAATTTTTGACAAAAAGAATCTAATTCGTTGCGCGTAAAAGTTACGAAATCTTGAAAGTCAAAAAGAAAAAACTTTAAGGCCTAAATGGCTAAAAATGTAAAATTAAAGGACTAAATTCGCTAATCATCCTTCAAAAATATTAAGAACCAAATGCGAGAAAACAATATACCAAAGAAGGGTATAAAGACCTAAAACTTTATTTAAAATTTGTAATCTATTGTTTTGCCATTTAAGGACGATTCAACAGAACAAAAAATTTTAAGACTAAAGATTAAAAACAAAATTTTAGAACAATGTGTAGGAGAACAAAATAACTTTACTATAACAGAAGTGAAAAAAAAATTATGAGAAAGTTAAAATTTTATTAAAGAAAAAAAACTGGGACTGTTTTCTCGAACTACTCCATCAAATATTATGAATGAAAATCTCAACTCAATTAACGTCTCTAATAAAAGTGGATATTTTGCTTTTGAGGAAAATCATTGTTCAACTCCATTTCATTCTCTTTTTTTAATGTAAAAAGCTAAAAAAAGAATAGATTGTAAACTTTATTGAAAATCCATGCAAATAGTCAAGCACACATTAATATGGAGTATTATTTTTCATTGAGCTGGAGAAATTGTTTTGATTGGAAATCTAATTCCTTATATAAAAACATTGATTTACAAGTTTTAGCTTATTCACAACAGTAGCTCCATTTTTTTTCTTCTGACACCCAGTATCCACATAAATCTTTGATTAGATTAGTTCATGTGGTTGCGTTTGTAAAGTATAACTCAAAGAAAGTATGACCTAAAATTCTTTCAAAATGAAACTGCAAAAATAAATTAAACACAAGACCTTAATGTGACATTTGACATTAGCATTCAGTTTCCAAATTAATGACATATGATTTTACCACTTAAGACTTGTGCCTTTTTGTCATATACTAAAACACAAAAGTAGATTTCAACATTTGAAAAAACAATTTAAATGGTGCAAATGTCCTCTAAAAATTTATACATATGGATTGTTAAATCTTTATGCATTTGCCAAATGATGGGGGTGAAGTCTCAAAGCATAAATTTCTTTCAATCAGGTGATGGGATAGTTTTCATTTCTTTTTTTAGGAAACCACAAATCATATTAAGACCCATTTATTTCAAAATAATAATAATAAAAATTTCTAAGAGCCATTGTGGCCTTAAAAGAAAAGGAAAAAAGAAAAAAAAACTATGACCCATAGTGTAGAAAGTCCATCCCATTAAGGGTCAAAAAATGTAACAAGTAACAACTTTCTTTTGAGCCTTTTAGCCCTATATATCTCACACATGAATTGTATTTTTAATATATAACATATTAAATAAAATGATTTTATTTTAGTGAATGGTTTGCAAAATAAAATAAAACTCGACCCATTTAGTATTTTTTTCCACTAAAAAACTCGAGAACCTTTTTAGAAGAAGTAGGAATCATAAAAAAGTTTTAACTAGTATTTTGAAATAGTTCAAAATGCTTTATAACTATTTCTCTTTCTTCAAATATATTCTTAAACTTTTATTTTTCATATTTGTATCCTTATATTTTTTAATTATACAATAATATTCTTAAAAAGGATAAAAAATATGAAATAAAATGTAACGATATTTTTGTATAATTAATAGAAGTCTAAAATTCCAAATATTATTTGATGAACTTTTCCGTTGCTTGTATATAGAAATATAATATTTAAATATTTTTCACTTTAATGAAAAAAAATTGGATATTGACAAAACATTATCCATACCAAGGTATTTAAACTATATTATATAATATACAATATTCTAGTTTTACCTAATACAGTAATACTAGAAAATAAAACATTGCTCCATTTTGACTTTTATGCCCCCAGCTCCCAAACTATGGACTGAAAAGACAATTCCAACCATTTTGAATAGAAATCGACTTAAATTGATTTTTGGTGAAAAGACCATTCTAACACACTAAACACGCCTTAAAGCCTTTCTTTAATATCTTTTTTTTGGATAAGTAATCAGTTGGGCACTAATATCATACTACATTCCATTCGTTTCATATTAAATATCACTTTAAATATTTATACATTTATTAAAGATATTAAAATAATACAAAATTTAATATTAAAATACAAATCTACTCTTAATAAATATTATAAATCAATCTTTCATTATCTTTTTTCAAGTTAATAATTACTCTCATACTCTCTCTATTTAAATAAAGATAAAATTGAAATACTATTATAAATTATGCTAGAAAGACATTTAATATGAAACAAAACAAAACATCTAAAATGACATTTAATATGAAACAAAACAAATATCTAAATGACACTTAATATGAAATAAATAGATTATTAATTAGTTTTATTTGTACATTGCGTGAATATGTCCTAATAAAATAATACATACCTACAATGTGGTTTTAGTTAAATGAAAAGAACGCGATGTTCTCAATACATCCTTCGAAAGAAAGTAGAATTATACTCTCTCTTTCTTTGAAATTGAATTTCACTTTTGATTTTGGTTAAAAATTAGTGATGGACTTTGAGTTTATTTAACTTACAAAATTATTTTTAATATTAATATAATGGATTGTGAGACCCCACAAGTTAGTAGAATGTCAATCCCTTAAATTAAGGTGATAAAGTGATGAAACTAGGAGTAAGTGAGATATTAATTTCTTAAATTAAAGAGGATATTAATGAACTTTTGATATAAAATATATTTATTTAAATAAAGTGAACATTCAATTCCCGATAAATTAAAATAGAAATGTGAACATTCAATTTCGAACTGAAATAGTAGTCTCTTTTAGTTTTATGAAGTGTTCTTGAGGGAAGTCTTAAGGAATTGCTTTGAAGTTTTATATTATTGTATACTAGAAGTGACTTTCATATGAAAACCTTGCAGCAAACTCTTTTGAGTAGAAGACATATATCACTTCAAGGATATAGTGTCTTATATGCCTCAAATGCGCATCACTTGTCATATATTTGCATGGAATCTACGAACCAATTACGTACTAAATTCATGAATCAAAACTTAATCAAATTGAACAAATGTGATATGGAAATAAGCTTTAGTCGTTGGGAAGACAAAATGATGTTTCTTTTAAGGGCATTGAAGAAAGTCTCCCATGCACTTGATTCCAAATTGCTGAAATTTCCAATCGGAAAGGATGATGAAATTAAAGAAGACAAATTGAGTAAAGTTTTAATATATGCCCGGAATTGAATGTTTATATTTGACTTGTCTAAAAATTAAAAATAGCCTTAAATATTAAGGAAAGTTACCTTATTATATATTTACTATTAATTAAGTTAGTTATGAAGATCATTAAGTAGTGTGATATAAATCTCTAAGGTAAAATTGGTCTATTTAGTCCTTTATCTTTGTAATTTTAGTCACTTCGGTCCTTCATCCTTTTTTTAGTCATTTTAGTCCCTAATTTATGTAATTTCTGCCATTTTGATATATTATCTATGTAAATTCTATCAACTATTGATCAATTTCTTGTGAAAAAATGTCTGGAACCACAATTATCTATGCATTTTTTGTCATTTTGACATATTATCTTTTTAATTTCTGCTAACCAAATTCTTTTAATTGATTTTCGACAAAAAACTTATTGAAACTCACACATGCATTTCATGTGGCCAAATTAGACACAGCAAAGTTGACAATTCACTTTTAATTTTCATTCTCTGCCACAAAATCCCCCTCTTCTTCTCCCTCACCCTCTCTCTCAAACTTAATCATTTCATCTTCAATCTCTCTATAGGACTGGGCTCCCCCATCCCGAAATTGCTTAGTTGAAAGATCACCTAGCCATCAAATCAAGCTATCTGAGAAGAAGAATATCATAGACCTCATAAGCAATATTGGCGCTAGTGCAAGCAGAGTTCTTGTTGCAGTTTTGGGAGGCTCAGTTGGTGTAGCCCTTGCCATTTTTATAAATTGTAGACTCATTCTCCATACCTTTGATGATTCAACGAGTCCTACACAAATTGGATCCTTCTCAAGTCAAATCAGTCACCAATAGCCATACCCATATGGTCTTGGTAACTGTGGTGTTTCAAATTTATACGAATTAAAATTGTTGAAATTTTTTGAGAAAGATAATCATGAGAATGGTGAGTACTCCTGAATTTCACAATACAAATAGATGGCAAAAGTGTTCGAAAAAGCCCGATTCACGTCAAGAACACTCTTGAAAAGCTTTAGAGAGATTATGAAACTCTTTTATGCGGTTTATTGAGTTTAAGTAAAATATAAATCGAGTATTTGAGAAAAAGATATTTCAAGATTTGTGGTATGAATTCAAGATTTGAGATAGTTTTAGTATAGATTTCTTGTTTATATATATATATATATATATATACACATAATCTTTAGGGTGTATATATATATATCCTCTTCTCACTTTCTCTCTCATAGATATTTGTGATTCTAAGTTTTTTATCAAAAGTTGATTAAAATGACCTAGTTAGCATAAATTACATACATTAGGGACTAAAATGACTATAAAAAAATATGAATGACCAAAGTGGCAAAAGTTACAAAGATAAGATACTAAATAGGCTATTCCACCTCTCTTAAATTAAGAAGGTATTTAATATAATTTTAAATAAAAAATATATTTATTTTAGAAAGATAAACATTTAATTCTAAACATTCTAAAATGATAATGTGAATATTTAATTCGGGATGAAATAAGTACTATTCAAAGGACATATACTTAACAGAGAAATTAGCAAAAATCTCCTAGTGCTATTTAATAGCTATCTTATGGGAAATATATCTTAGATTGAAGCCATTGCAAAATGAAATTAGATTACCCAGTAATCGTTAATAATCCAATATGGTGGTTAAAAGTTTTAGATTAACTCTTATTTATTTGTTTATTTACATGACCCTTTTTTTTTAATATCTTTTCAAAAAGTGAAGAAATACCGTCACACTTTTAGGTATTATAGATATAGATAAATTTATATATTTGCAATTTTTTAGAATGCTTTCATAAAATTTTGAGATGCAATCTTATGATAAGAGTTTTGCACTTTTTCTTGCCCAAATGGCAAAAAAGGTTAAGAAGCATTAAGAATTAAAGAAGTGGTACCAATAATTAAAAAACAGAGAAAGTTATCTGTCAAATATATCTCAAAGTTTTTTTAAAAAAAAAATACTATATCTTAAAAAGTTGTTTTTCTCTTGAGATAAAAATGGGGTTATGCATACATCTCCGACCATGGTTGATTTAGCTATAAATGTACATAACTTCTTTTTTTAATGTAATGAGTGGTTGCAATTAGCTTGGGGACAAATTGTTGCACCAAAAATCACAAACGTTAACAATAATCAAATCTTAGTGAGTCCCATGTGGTGACAATGCCAGAGAAAACTTTTAATGATTTCCTCATGCTGCAAGCTGATAAAGACAATGATAGATCTAAATGATCAAATAGGGAACTCATTACTGATGATATATCTTATAAGAAACGTCCATTATGTATAATCATGTAGTCTATGTGCTTAGAGCTGGGTTTCTATGCATGGCTAAAGGTAAACATGAAATTAGGAAATAATTAGAGGTCTTATAAGTCCCCTGAGGCTCACTAGCTTTGTTCCAAGGAGCATTCATTGGTATGAGTTTCGTTCGTGGATGTCAAAAAAAAAAAAAAAAAATGAAACATAATTCTGAAGTTTCATTTTATTGTCAAAGGCAAGGAAGAGTAAAAAACAAGAACCATAATCTCTTGGATATAGGTTTTCAACTACTGTAAAATGTTAAAGTTATTAGTTATGTCATATTTATTTAAGTGAAGAATGAGTCAGTGAAGAAATTAAAACATATTTTAAGAATATTTCTTTACAAAACTATTATCCACTTTAATATCAAAGTGTAATATTTTAAGCCAAGAGTTTGAAACATGATTATAGGCCTAACAGATTTTACCATTAATTAGGTAACAACCGTCTTAAACTAAATATTTTAAGTTGATAATACATACTTCAATATATTTCTACTTATTATATCATATTTTTACGTTATTCATGACCACATAAAGCAAGTTATACACTCATAGATTACTTAGTTTCCCTTAATGATAAAATTGGCCTTAGTTTATTTCACTTGTAGCTGTAGGTTCATATCCCTGAAATTTCAAATTAAAGGAGTCCTTCTGGACTATCACGAAGGTACAAATGCCGCTGCAAGCAATCAAAGCAGTCTCATGAAATTTTTCACAAGTCTCCCAACACACCTAGAATTTTCCTTATCTGAAATCTTAATCGCAAAGGTCTAGTTGGTGGGAATCCAATCCTCCCAATAGAATCTTTATCTCCGCATCCCTCCAAAGCTTTGCATGTGGAAACCTGTAATTTTGTTTTTTTTATATAATCAAAATCTCTCGACTTAAATCCGACTAGTATGGAGTTCAACTCGAAAAGAGAGTACAACTCTTACTCATGAGTGAAAATCTGATAACAAAGACTTTTGTTAAATATTATTGCATATTTGATTCCATTCATAAATTACTTTCTTCCCAATGAGTTATAGTCTGAATAAAAATGCTAATTTTTATTGTTCATATATTATGATATGAATATACCACATCAATTCATTCTGTATGAATGATGAGATTCAATTCATACAAAGTCAATTCCAATAATTCCTCAAAAAAAAAAAAAATTCCAATAGACTTATTGAAAGATCCCATTGACGTGCATCTCATAGCAATTGAATCTACAAACTCGTCAATTATGAGTTGGTAAGGATCAAGATATTTGTTTTTTTTTCTTGAGGAAACCTTTTTTAACCTCAAGTAAAAGTCAAACTCTTAATATTGTGTAGGCATCGGGTAAAAAATTTGAATCTTAATTCTTACATTTGGTACATTTTTTAGAATCTCTTTGCAACGAAGAAACCCCTTGATCATCGAATAAGGTCACATGGGAGAATGAAGGTTTCCGGGCTGCATACCTTTCAAGTGGGGCTGAAATACAAATGCGTATTCTAAAGGACAAGCTAATATGTCTTTCGGCTAAGGAGAATTTATTCACTTATTGTGAAATTTGTTCAGAGCACAATTGCCATTAAAACCTTAAAATAAGGAGGTTTATCAAGTTTTGATCATTTTGCATGAATTCTTCATAGCCGAAAGACAACCTTTGGCCTGTCTTTTAGAAGACAAATAGGGATTCGAGGCCCACTTTGAACTGTATGTGGGTGCCTTCCAGTTCCACCATGTGAAACTAATTTGATTCAAGAAAAAGTCCCCATAAATTTACCCTACCAGTGCTTCCCATGATGATTCTCAAGCGTGATCAAAGCAAAACTCAGCTTTCCAACATTACCACATGGACATAACCTAGCATTTCATAATTTCATTCACACATTATTTTGGTATAACCCTGTATATGTACGTGCATGTACAAAACAAATGGTCCATGGACACAAGAGAGACAGATGGGTACATATAATTGTTTGTGTTTCTTCGTTTTCATACAGTATTTTTTTTTTTTTTTTTTGAGCTCTTAATGCATGAAGAATCATATATACAATTGTGACTTATATGCACGAAGATTAAAATAATTGAGCATATACCTTTTACAGCCTAAAATAGTTATCAAAATAAAGTGTTCAAATTAAAACAAATTTTAGGTTCCCTCAAAAAAAGAAAAAAAAAAGAAAGAAGCAAAACCAAACAAAATATAGGTATTTAATTATATTTTAAACTTTTGAAATGTGTTGAAAATTATGTCTAGACTTTCTTCACGACGGTGTATTTAAAACAAAAAAAAAAAGAGACTTTCTTCAAGTCAAATTTGGGATTGGATATTTGCAAGTGACCCAACATATATAAGATTAAACTTTTTTAAAGTAATATATAACATTATACTTAATCGGTCTTTAGTTTGATTTTTTCTTTTGATAATTACAAAAAATTTTGATATCATATTAAAAATTTGACTTCATCCTATTCACTTCAAAAAGATAACTAATACTTCACCGTTTAAAATATAAGTCATTTCATCAAAATTATTAAGACTTTTTTTTTCTCTTTAAAATGTCCATATTTATTGTTATGTTGTTTTCTCGATTCTCTTTACTCTATTACAACTATTAATCCATCTCTCAAGGGAGAAAATATTTACGTTTGTCAAGATTTTTAGAATTACAAAAAATTTAATATAAATACAGAAGTAATATTGAAAAGAATCAATAAAAATATCTTTTAAAAAATCGTAAAATAAATTATATTTAAAGATAATATAAAAATTATTCAACAAACTTATATTTTAAAATAGAAAGATTGTAAATAATTATTTAAGCTTTTATATGAAATACTAGTTGAGCATATTAATAGGAGATTCTGAAATGTAAATGTATCTTTATTTTATTATTTTTCTATCCATTAATAGGATTAGGATTATCTATTTTTTATGTTTTTTTTTATCGTATTTCTGTTCACTAATAGAGAATTTGTTTGTATACTTGATTGATCTTTGGTGTTTTTAACTCTAGCCCTATTAATAATTATAGATTAGATATATTTATTTAATAATCCCTGATCTTAGGTTTTTTTTTTTAAAATTATCAGATTAAATTATCAGACAGCAATCTTGATCCCTCAAAAACTATTCTCATTTTAAATTTTTTTTTAAACTATTCTCATTTTAAGTTTTTTTTTTAAACTATTCTCATTTTAAGTTTTTTTTAAGAGCTTTTATATTATATTATATTTTAGATATATATATATATATATAGTTTTATGTACTGCATGAATTAATTAATTATATATGTTTTAAATAGTTTTCCTTCTACGTATATAAAGTGAAGAAAAGGGCCATAATCAAATTCAATGCTACGCAGCCGATAATGGAGAAAAGCAAGTCATTTCCACAGTACTCATCATCTTACTCTACAGAATATAGCTTCCAAGATGGATCAAAATCATATGTTTTCAATGGTCCAAGCAGCAAGAATCAAGGTTTTAGTGCAGCAAATGATCCAGAACTCAAGAGGAAGAAAAGAATTGCAGCTTACAACATGTTCACAACAGAAGGTAAATTGAAAGCATCAATGAGAGAAAGCTTCAAGTGGATCAAGACTAAATTAACTGATGTTCGTTATGGTCCGTGAGCTTCTTCCCCCCCCCCCCCCCTTCTTCTCCTTTTCATTAATTTCATCCTTCTGATGACATTGTGGGATTTGCAAATACAGTCTCAGAGCCCTTTTGGATATTTCAACGTTGAATTTTTGGTGATCACTTTTGAGAATGATGTATTTGATGATCATCTGAATTTCCATGTTGAACTAAGTTCAAGATTTAGTCTATTTTGATCTTTTTCTAGCATTTTTTTTTCTTTCTTTGTTCTCTGTTTTTTTATCTGGGATGAAGACGACAATTTTTTTCTAAACCCCTCAGCGTTTTAAGCTAATCTATGGAAATCCTTTTGTTAAAAACAAGTGATTAAGAAAGCAGAGATGATATGTTTACAAGGATGATATCTCTGAAATTTGATCATGAAAAGAGGAGTTTGCACTTGGTTAGAGATTGGCTTGGCTTGGCATTCAAGGATTAAGCAGGATGTCAAGTATTATCTAATTCTGTGTGCCGCCAAGAAAAAGAAAATGGAGAGTTGAAAGATCGATTAATCTTCTCATTTTCTTTTAAATTATGGGCTTAATTTCATTAAGAGCCCTTTAACTTCTTATTAAAAACAAATTCTCCTTAATCTTTCAATATTCCTTTCATTTTTTCAATTATTTTAGTTAAGTATAATTTTTATTATAATTTATTATTGTTTTCAATTAACCTTTTATTTTTTATAAATTCTTATAAATTAAGATAAATATTATTTTAAAAAAAATTATGAATTTTTTTATGTGTTTAAATATGTGAAGAAAAATATCTAGATTTAATACATTAGAAAATTTAAAATAATTGAGAAAATTAAAAAATTGTTTTATTTATAAAAAATTCTTTTATTTTTTTCTACTGCTTTTAATTTTCTAATGCATTTAATCAATATTTTTTTATTCACATATTTAAGCAAATAAAAAAGTTCATATAATTTTATAAGAAATTTAAAGAATTTAATGAAATTTTTAAACATATCAAATACAAAATATACAAATTGTCACGATTAGAGGCTTAGAGAAGGATTAAAGAAAGTGCTTGACCTGGGCTCACTTAGAAATCATCTAGCCCATATATATCGGGTTCAAAAATTAAGTCTATAATTATATTGTTTTGATAAATTGAATAGATTATGGGTATAAAGGGAGTTTACTATTTTTGGATAAAAGATGGAGTGAGTTTAGTGAAATTTATCCTAAATTATATGATATATGACAAAGAAAAAAATGTCTTATACCAATTTAAGAAAATGAGGAAGTTCAAATATTGTGGCACCAAATGTTTTCTTCTTCTTTTTCACTTTCGTTTTTTAATTTGAAGCTGTCAAGAAATTTGTTGCCCGGGATGTAGGCCTTAAACTCTGCATAGTTAGATGGTATTCTTGAATGTAGGCCCACAGAAAACTAAAGAAAAAAGAAAATTCATCTTTCTGGGATCAAGAACTGGTCGATTTGGAATTGGAATTCAATTTCCTCAAACAACAATCTCAAAGGCATTAATCAAGAGAAGTAAACAAATGCCTTTGTCTAGTCAATGAATGTTATTTATATAATGATAACTCTGTGTATACATATGACGTTGGAGAACAGAGTTCAACGGCAAATTACAGAAAGGAATCTGAGATATCCAACAGAAAATTCTAGTCAATCTGTTCATGTTCAAATCCAATCCCAAGAATCAATCTTTGAGCCAAAAGCAAAAACATGAATGATACGAGGAAAGGAACATATATCCAAGATGAAGTTTGACTTTTGAAATGTGTTTAGTTTATCCACATTGACTAATCAACAGCATGTAGCTCCAATTGCTTGGTTCGGTCCAGATTTCTGAATTCTCTGGTTGATGCAGACCTTTTGATCTCATTGACTTGGGAAATGTAATCTGTGCCATGTTTATTGTATCGATTGCTTCTCCTAGCATCCGGTAATGGAGGCCGATGCTTTGTGTTTCTCGTGGCCTGAGAATATGCATCTCCTCTTGAAGAATTATGCCGATTTGGCATATCCGGTGATGCAAAAGGAAGAGGACTCATCTTCTCTCCTGTTTGTGTTGCACAGGATAAGGTACTTGTTGCACTACTTCCTGGTCCTTGGCTGAGGATCATTGTTTCAGCACTCTTTTCTTGTTCCTAGAAATGAAAGATTAGAGTGTAAAGAAAGCCATTTTCTTTTCAATTGCACAATTGTGACCTATTACAAGTATTAAGAGTCCGCATGTGGGGCTCAGGAAACCTCTAAAATAAACATTCCTGTAATGAAAATGATGAAGAAATGTGTTATATACCTCAGAACCACCAGGATCTACTTTTGGTTTTTCTGCTGCTAAATCTTTTTGCCTGAGCTCTCTATGTGATTGAGAACGGTGCCTCATTTTAGAACTCCTGTGCCTGTAGAGGAGACAGAATATTTATGAAAAAGAGAGCAAAGAATACATAATTGCTTTATTTGATATTTATATTGAAGTTCAAAATAGGCGATAATATTCCCCAGGGAAAGCTTGAAAGCAATTGAAATTGCAATACTCTCGCTAGTAATGAATATGCTCAAGTGATAGAAATTAGACTAATATACCTTCTTCTTTCAGTTGTCACAGCTGGTTCATCTTCCTCTTGTTTGTTAATTACTGGCAATCCTGATAGATCACATGCCAAGGGACTTGTATAAAAAAACTGCAATAAGAATTAAAGGGATCAGTTTCAAATGAATTGTTTCTGTAGAATAAATGTTTTCACAACAGCAAGAAGAATTGGCTGCATCTATTGAAGAGAGTAGTTCACATCTTAGAAGTTGCTTAGAGTCTCAGATCATTTAATAGTAAAACACATGAACATGTTATAATTGCAAGGAAGCACAAATCCTACAATCCCCTCTCACCTCATCTTGGAGAGCTGATCTTGCAGATCCACGCTTAGCCGGTTCTAGAGCAAGAAGAATGTTCAACAGACCAAAAGAAGATGCAGGGAAATTCCTGAAAGCTTCTTTGAGTCTAGGCTTATATGTTTGTGGTGGTCTGAATGTTGTTGGCAGCGTAACTCTTTTCCAGAAATCCTCTGAAGGTGTGCCACAAAGCTTGAAAATCTTGTGAAGTTGCTCTACCTGAACTCAAATTTTTCATGCAAGGAAAATTTGGTTCAGAATTACTAGCATTGTAACCTCAAGAAAATTTAGCCATCTCATGATTCTCTGCTGGTGCAGTGATCATCACATTTTATTCATTTTCGCTTGATGAGGTTATGACAATATATGAACCCATAGAATCTAATTGAAACTGGTTAGACTGAACCCTTTTTTTTACCTCTGTCCTACCAGGCATAATTGGTCTCCCTGTGAACATTTCTGCCATGAGGCATCCTGCACTCCAGAGATCAATACCTATTCCATACTCCGTAGCGCCCAGGAGTAGTTCTGGAGCTCTGTACCAAAGTGTTACAACTCGGCTTGTAAGAGGACGTTTTTTCTCTGGATTAAAATAATTTGCCAGTCCAAAATCTGCAATTTTCAGCATCCCTTTTTTGTCAATCAATAAATTGGAACCCTTAATGTCTCGGTGCAGTATGCCCCTCTCATGGCAATGCTGCAGGCCAGAAAGCAGTTGATGCATGTAACACTTGACCTGCATTTAAAAATTAGCAATCATAATGTTTAATCCAATATTTCTCCAAATTGAAGGAAAAGAAAACCAACCTGTGATTCAGTAAGTATCTCATCAGGCCGGTTAATAATGCTGGCTAAATCAGACTTCATGTAATCGAAAACAAGGTAGATACTGTAATGCATTCTTGACGTAGCCAACCCTTCAAGCTTCACAATATTGGGATGATCCAATCTCCTCAGGATCCTAATCTCTCTTGCCATAAATTTCACACTCTCTGGTTCTGATGTATCGAAACGAACTTTCTTCATGGCAACAACCTTTCCAGTGTACTTATCTCGAGCTTTATACACATTGCTATATGTTCCCTGTCCTACCTATATAAAGTTGGAAGAATTTTATTCATTCTCAATATTAACAGAAAAGACTATCTTAACATTAGTTCTTTGACAGAATTTAAACTAAGTGGGAGGAATTTACTTCTGAATTAACCAAATGTCAATGTTCTTTAAGATCAAATATTGACGAGCAAGTATCAAGAAGGAAAAATAAAATAAAAGAGCAAGAAACTGTAAAACAAGTATTCACGTATCAGATAACAAGAGGGAATAAAGCAAAGGGATCATGGGAGACTAGGCAAATTAATCTGTGCTAAATTCATGAACGGGAAGATTGAAAGCACTACCTTGTCAATCTTTTCATAAGTTTCTGCGCTTCTTGGAATTAAACCTGCCAAAGCATCACTAGGGATATTGTCAGTCAGCCATTTAGGCCATCCATCAACCAGTACCTCCTCATATCCAGCCTTCTTTGAGGTAATCCTTTGGATGCCATTGGCCTTAGAACCCTGACCTTGCTCCTCTTTTATAATCTTCTTTTCTTGACTTCCTCTGCTCCCAGAGCTTGATGTCCTGCTCCTACCATTATTCCCACCACCACGAGAACCCCCTCTCTCCACCTCTTTAACAATCATCTTTCTTTCTTGACTTCCACCTTTTACAGAGCTTGTCCTTTCAGTACTACCACTACTAGCACCCTCATTCCTAAAAAGCCTACCCGGATCAATATTTATGATCTTCTGTCCTGTTGATCTCCTCGCTTCACCGAAACCTCCTTTAACATATCCATTAGCCATCTTAAACTTCTCAAGTCTCTCAAGTGGTGAACTCTGTGAAGGCCTACCCTGAGTACACCCCATAAACTAACTAGAACCCGCAGTATGACATAAACCCTGAAGAATAAAGGCTGCAGAAACTGATGATCGGCATAGTAATCAATCAGATATCATTAACAGGAAAACAATGGAGAAAAAAGAGACAAGTGGTGGAGCCTGAGGATAGGAAAGAAATTGCAGGCAAAGAGTGTAGTAATGCAAATGCAAGAGAAAAAGAAAACGAAGAGGACTTGGAGAAGAAGATGTCAAAGAGGAGGCCGGCATGGCCGGCCAATTGGAATCATTCTTAAGTTATCCTCTACTTTTAGGATTATTTTACAAAAAAAAAATGTAATTAGCCATGTTTTGCAAGAATTTCTTAGCTTCCTCCGGTGAAGTGAAAGCCTGAAAATTGAGGGAAAAAAACAGCACAGCCTTCTCATATTTGAATTCTTCTTAGCTTCCTCCGGCATTGAATTAAATAAACAAGAAAATTAGAGAAAAACAAATACATACCACTTATTCGATACTACAATTTTTTAGTCTAGTTTGCTCAGTAGCATTTTGAACAAGAGAAAGCGATGGTATTTTATGTACTTCTTGTCCACAAGTAACATTTACCACCACTCATAAAAAAAATAAAAATAAAAACCTACCTTCTTTTGAAAATTTGTAGGGGCAAACAGTAATAGGTAATGTTGGACAAATGACATTTATCTCGGACTAAAAAATGTTATGTTAAAATACTAATTCCTAATGGTAAGATCAGTATAAATATTATGATAAAAGCATCTAAACATGAGAACAAGCCTATATTAGTTAGTTAGTCTAAACATCAATTTCCTATCAAATCTCGGCCACAATTTTGAAGTTAGATGGCCTTCAAATCAATTATTATATCCTAACGAGCGAAGTTCTACATATATTTTCCCTGATGTCTTTTTTCACAACAAAATTCTATTTCTCATTAATCGTTAGTGCTGCACAATTTGAGAAGTAAAATTATGAAGTCATTTAATGATAAAAATAAAAATTAAGTTGATAAAATAGTATGAATTATGACATATCAATGTCTTGGGAAGAGATTGGAATTTTGTGATTAAGAGATCATTTGCAAACGCTAGTTTTATTTATATTTGATTATTTACTAAGCTTGTAAATATTATATCAGTTTTAGATGGATTGCTTTGGCGTTTGGAGATACCATATCTAAGGCACACTTGAGTAGTTTGTTTCACATTCCTAGTTATCATCATGGTAAATGACAGCCTGCCTAAGGGTAATAATTATTCTGTTCATTGCCATGATTCAGCTGCAACCCAGCTTCATAATCAGCCAAGGGGTAGGGAGTACAACCCATTGATTCACTAGTTCAACCAATATATGCCTAGCCTTTTTTTACATCACAAAATGTTTTTCCACCCATCTAATCATGGTTGAAAGGATAATTACTAGAAGTAGTTATAGAACTCTCTTACTAGATTTAGAAAATTAGAATTTTATACTACAAAAAATATTGAACATCATTTACCTACTACTAAATTACTCCCTCAATCCCTCCCTTATTATAAATGACTAGAAGACTTTTGTATTGTTCTCATTTATTAGTCATTTTGAGACTTTTAAGATTTTTTATTGGCTATTTCCAATATTACCCCAATTGATATAGATGAATGGAGTAATAGTAAAGAAAATTTCAATAAAAAGTATGAATATCTTAGGAAAATAAAAGAGTTATTTAGTCTAGGTAAACTTTGGTCAAATAACTTATATTAAGACAAATGTAGTTTTGTTTAATGGTTTATCAATAACGCATGTTAAATTAATTACTATAGAGCAAAATTATGATATCATGGTACTCAATAATACATGAAATTGCACTTTTCTTAACCCAAACTCTTCTATTTCTTAAATTCATAAATTTATGCTGCATATCTCCCACTAAAAATTAAAATTATTATATAAAAAGAAACTAAAATTAACTAAATTACATATTTTGATAAAATATTTAGTTATTGACAGTAAATTATGTGAATAAAATTATAATTTTATCCTATATCTTATATGTGAGGTGTGTTGTAATTAAAATTTTCCAAATTTCAAGAAAATCACCTTCTATTAGGTTCTATATATATCCTTAGTAATCATTAATTACTTACATTATTGCAAAACAAACAAATTAATACTTTTTTCTTGGATGTACAATTTTAAGAAACTTTGTGACTGGTGGTTAATTTTAGAGATTTGTTTCTCAATTGCTTTATGATTTAGTTTCAATATATGAATCCAACATAAAATTAATTTGTAATTGATAACAAGAAATAGTAATTAGGGATAAATGTGAAAATGAAAAATTAAGTATGAAATTTATATAGAAAATAAACTATCTTATTTTAGAGGACTAAATCTAGAATAGTGAATCATCTTTGTGGAAGGAGTATATTATATTCTTAATAAGAAAATAAATTTATAATTTAAAACAAACCAAAAAAAAAACAATCCTATCATATTGATAGGATTGTTTTCTTTTTGTCTTTATCCAGAAATGGTCTACTCTACAAGTTCAACAGACTCTGTATATCGACTGCATATGTTATCCTGGGATATAAGTTCTTACTCATAAATTCATTTATGAAATTTGTTTTTCTATTTTACTGCAATGACTTAATAATAATAAAAGAATATGGATTACAATTTTCCATATTAATATGATATCTCATAATTTGAACCCAAGAAAGAAACAAAAATAAATTCTTTTTTTTTTCCAGACTAACAGGATGAATGGCTGAAACTTCACTTCTTTCTTTTTCCCTTTTTTTTTTCCTTTGTGTTTTCTGTTTAGGGTGCAAAAAATCATGAACAATTACCAAAATACCAATAACTAGCATTACTGAAATTAATAGCTATTCAGTTCCAAATATATCAAAACATGATTCTTGTATCATTGAGAATTTGACAGATTTATAAGGTACATGTTGCATTCAAATAACTCAAGCAAAATGACATGGAAAGAATTGCCAAAAGAAGTTACAAGTATCAACTATAGTTACAGAAGTTGCAGAGAGAGAAAGTAGCAGTGGCCTTGAAAGTCCCTTTGGAAAATTATTCCAGATCCACAATCCAAAATTGGACAGGAGGATTTTAACCTGCTCTACAAAGTCAGAGCCTGTTGCATACTCTGTTAACAACCCAACTGCAAAACCAAACATCGCCCATCTGCACAATTAAATTTCCAAGGACAATTATGTATAGGTAGAAGAATATGGCAAAAGCTTGAAGAAAAATAACTAGTAATATAAAATTAGCATAGCTAAGGCAAAAAGCTTAATTGATGGACTCCACACAGTTTCTAAAGAAGCTTTAATTGAGCTTTTATCTTGTTTAAAGAAGTGAATGAAAAGCTCAGAATATAAAATGAAGGAATTTTTTAGGCAGTATCATTTTTTAATTAACATTTTTTTCACATGATATCTTCATCGTTACGTGAGAAGAGATGGCATCAAGGAAGACCAAATACTAGAAACATAAAACATATTACATGGTGATATGAGTGTTGCCAAATGAAGAAAAAGGACAAGATTCTTGGCAAGAGTATGGTATTTTTTGAGGCTTCTTGTTCTAAATGAGGAGAAGACATGTTCCGTGTAATTTTAACACGTACATGCACATCTTCAGTAATTCCTAAATCTTAACGGTGTGTAGTTTGGTTAATCTTGTGCTTCAAATATTTTTCTCCTAATAGTTTTGAAGCTAGAGGGTCTATCCAACTAACACTGAAATACCAAAACAAGAAGAGTAGAAATGAATCTTGTCAGGGTGCAGAAGTTGTGTTTCATTTTTGCCTCTTTCCTACGAAAACCTGCTAAATCCACCCGTTAATCAGGAAAGTTAGGCTCTGCTCCTTAAGCTAGAACAGGAGAAATTTAGCTACCCAATCATGGATCATCTTTCAAATCACTAACAGCTGTCAATCTTTTTTGTCATATTTCAATGGTCACTGGTTTAAGTGTTGATCAAGAGGAAAGAGAGAAAAAAAGTTAGATAAGTCTAGTAATAAAACGAAATAGCAGCTCTTAGATTGTTTCTCTTTTCTTACGTCCTCTAAAAAGCATTACCTACAGTTAATGGTCCAAGTTTTAGGTACCTACCTACCTGTGAAAGAAGCAGGACTTCTATAGTGATGACAAATCCGAAACTAAACATGCTTAGAATCAGAAAACACATGTTCCCCCCCCCCCCCCCCCCCCCCCGATAATTCTCATGAGCCAGCAGTCAAGGAAGACCTTCTCATTGATAACAAGACAGAATACAACTACTTCTCGACAAAAATTAAGTGCATGCTTACTTTCCATCAAACAATTAGAAATTCATTTGCACACAATACAAGAACCCTTTTATTAAATTAGAAATGTAAAGGAAAGAAGCATTCCAAGAAAAATGTAACAAATTATATTTTTCACTTCCAGATGAAAGGCAACACTAGAAAGTTGATTAGTGAAATTTAGATAAATATCTTCTTCTCAACGGCTTAACCTAGATAATTGACTATGGGCATAATGCTGCATCAGGCCATACCAGTAACTTCTTATATACATACATTTAACAACCTGCAAGAACAGCATTAAGCAGGAAGAACAAGGCAAGAGCATCAAGAAAGATAACAGCCCATTCACATTCAGCAGGCTTTAGGTTATAATTATTTCAGAACCGAAATATCAGATGCTGGCAAAGGAATTAACATACAGACCAAAAACTTAGTACAAGAGAAGCAAGACCGTGTGTGCTGGGTGATGTTAGTATATAAACAATGTTACTATGAATAGCTTTACTAGGAAAAAAACCACAAGGAGCCTAGGACTACCATATGGAAGTTTCATGAATGAGCATTTTTTTATAGTGAAGCCTCTGATTAGTTGTCTATCAAATATCAACATATCATGCTTCATTCTTGCCATCCCTCTCTTACTCCTCTTAGTAAAAAGTTAGTCAAATAACCTGATGATAGAAGATAGGATTGGAACAGAAAATGGGTCCTGAGTTAATCTTGAGAGTCAAGAAAGAACAGAATGATCAATAAGGAAGAGTAAATGAGTATCAAAAAGCAAATCCTTTTTTTTCTGGAAAATCCAGATAATGAAGCAATGTACCAATAACTAACAGCCAAAACATTTTAATTAGATTTAGAATCTTGAAATCAATTAGATTTACTGTCTGCTAATTATCCAGAACCAAGAAAACATGAATAATGTGAACCACAATGTCCACTGGAACAGGCTTTGCAGCCATATGTACTTAGTGTTTTCCTTTCATATTCTGGTCCTTTGTCTACTTCATTAATCGATAATTTAGAAAAAAAAGATATGAGCTGCTGTCTGTATATTACAAGTTTAGCTTCCATATTTGGCAGATTCTCCCTTACATTAGCTGGTTGGCAAAATTGAGTTGCAATCCATCTGAATCCTAACTCAAGGGATGGTTTGCATTGGCTTCTATTTTCGCTTCTATTCTAATGCAAGACAAGTGAGGAAGTCATGAATGTCAGGAGGAAATGTACTGGCAGAGCCCTTTCTCAATCTAATCTAAGACACGGGAGAAAGTGTACTGGCAGAGCCATTTTCTACTGGGAAGAAATGAATGAAGCAGCAGAAAAGTTCAATATCAAGATATCTATGTAGATCCAAGATAAAAGTTTCATTAATTCCTCAACTAAATTGGAGACAGATGGCTCTTATGACAGTTCTTGCTCATCGCCATAAGCCAAAATATTTATATTCACTGTGTGACTAAGAATTTGCTTGCATCTGAACAAATCTTTGTAAATCAAAGTTAGTTGAACACTATTGCTAAATGATATTAACAAATTCAAACTGCAAAGAACATGAATAGTTGATTTCCAGAAGGGTTTAACTTGCAAAACATGTATCACGATAAAGCCCTCGATCTAATTCTTCCAATTAAAGCGATTAACATGTGATGTTGTTATAATTATTGCACATTCATTTTATAAGGCCAAATTGCTCCCTTTACTTCATAGCCTATAACTGAAATTCATTCATATATACGTATGATTGTATCCATTTTTCGACCCACGCGTATCAAATATGTTAAAAGGCAAAAATAAATCGCTAACTTCAGAAACATCTAGAGGAATCATTACAAGAGAGAATAATCAGATTTTCCGGGAACAAATTAAAGAATGCTAATTCGAATTTGCAATACCTTCCATTGGCAATTTCGTTCTTGCCAATGAAACCAAAAAAGGGTCCTTGATTAGCTTCCTCAATCTTTTTCTGCTTAAATATTCTCGAAGCTCCTGGCCTTTTGCCTCTGAATTCCATGTAACCACATTCTTATTCTCTACAGCCACCGCCACAGGCTTGGGAGGAGCACTTGGCGTTGGTGGAGGAGAACCAGCGGGAGAAGAAAGGGGGTGGTGGTGATGGTGGGACAGGTTTTACCGAGAGTAGGAGGTTGAGCCACTGGTCTTCTTATAGGCCCTTCAGCCTGAGAACTCCTTATTGTAAGTATGGCAGACTGGGCACAGAAGATCTGAAAGTGGAAGATGATAATGATGAAGATGAAAGAGGGAAGATGAAGGGAAGACGAAGGGAAGTTGGTGATAAAGGGCTTCGAAGTTTGATACATGGGAATGATGAAGATGATGCTACTGACATTTTCTTGGATTTTCTCTGTACTTTTCTTTTCTTTTTCTGTGTCAAGATTTTGATGTTTATGGTGGAAGAAAAGAGGGAAGAGCTGGGGTGGTGAGGGGTGCTTACATTATCAGAATCGGTGATTGTCTGAGAGTGAGATGTTCTGTGGATAAGACGAGGCCAAGTTTCTTAGGAGCGATGGTTTGATGTCTCGGTCACAGGAAGTGGGAGAGATCAAAACTCGTAAGCAATTGGCAGCTGACTTTTGTTCACTACTTGTAAATTGTAATCTCTATTGTCAACAGTAACTGTCCAAAGACGAGGTCAATAGCGAGAAAGGAGAAGAATCAGTATACTAATACTCGAATCGAACCTGGCCAAATTTGTATTTTTCTTTTTCTATTGAAATCCCCAGGAAGAATAAACCTCTTTTATCACCTTGCTCTCAAGCTTGAGGTTTCGTATTGTATTCTTGATTTCTTGACTAGTTTTAGTTTGTTTGGAAAAAGAAGAAAAAAAAAATTCCATCATCTATTTTAGAGAAAAAATGTAGTCATTTGATTCAATGTCCTGTATGGCTGTATCAGCCGTATACGTATCAAATTAAACAGAAAAACAAAATATTCCAGAGTTTTCTCTGACAGGAGATAATCGTCATTCATGAATGGATATGGAACATTGGTTGCATGTTTGGATGCCTATTCGGGACAATGTTTCTAGTCTGGCTAAAAATGCTATAGAGAATATACAGTCTTGAGTTTCTTCATCCATCCATAAAGCAAAAAACTGGAAGACCATAATTTAGCGACAGTAAAAAATTCTGGGTTAATCGTGAAACAGCTCAGAAAACACTAGGGTCTTTTGCTTAGAACAATCAACGACAGAGGAAGTTAAAAGCCGAGCTTGATACAAATTAAGTGCAGCTCAAGCATTAGTAAACTCAATCTGAAATATATCAGGGTAAGCATTCCTTCTGTATGTTGCAAGGTTGCTTGCTAATTCAAATCAACCACAATAATATTCAGGGTAAAAAAATGTCACTCGAGCTAAAACAAGCCTAATTTAAATGCAAGCCCAGTGACAATGAGCTAGTTTCTTGACCTAAAATTGGAGAAAACTCTCAAGCTCAGAGCTTAGATAAAATTGACATTCTCAATTTATATAGCAAAAGTCGGCCTGACCTCCTGCTAAAGTTCCAAGTCTCATACACTCCAAGAATCAGATCAAAATAGAGAGTACAAAACGTGTCAACCAATCAAATATTTAAACTCAGCACACCTTCATTGCATCCAATTTCCAGTCTTCTGATAAAAAGTAATTTGATTATTACAACTTACAAGATGCTACCAAAAGGTCTCACCCAAAACTGCAGTATTCTGCCACCAAAAACATAGAAAAGAAAATCCCCTTTTTCATGATCAGCTCCTGGTCTTCCTTCAATTCAAGCCCACTAGAATCCTGGATAATAAA
>SRSM01000344.1:0-60337 GCA_019593545.1 Apocynum venetum
TGTACTCGTGTGCTTGAATATCATTTACAAGTTTAACATTAATATTCAAAGTTAACAAAATGTGACTGTGAAAAACATAAAACCCTTAATAAAAATTTATTTTTTTAAAACATGTTATCAATATAATGAAAGGATAATAATAAAGTTACTAGGAAAATAAAAATACATTCTTAATTTCTCAACACAACTTATAAACTTATAAACTCACATACTCTCAACTAATGATGAAAATTTTGGTCGATTTGGGTCAAATAGGACTTTTAAGCTTGTAATGTTAAGTTCGGGATTTGACTACAAATGAAGGATAGGAATATACAAATATTTCAATAATTTAAATTGATAATGAATACCACCTCTTGAAAGAAAACATAAGCCATGAATCTCTTCATTTTTTTTTCGTTTTCTATTTTTTCCTCTGTTTTTTTTAAAAGATCATATCTATGAGTTTTTTTCCTTTCGATTTTTGATAATATCACATAATCATTTATTAACAGTGTGTCATAGCTTTATAATATAGATTAACATATTTCAAAATATTCTCAATAAAGTATGAATAGAAAAGTAATAAATGAGGCTATTTATCAAATAAATTAAATGGTAATGAAACCATTCATACATGTTGGTTTAAAATAGAATCGAGGATATATATAAGTATTTGTTTTAGAAATGCTTACAACATCAAATAAGGCCTTATGTCATTCCCAAATCAAGCAAGATCTTATTTAAATTTGTCTCAAATGTGAAAAAACAAGTTATATCTGAAATCATTTATGATTCTTTCAACAATTAAGCATGATATTTAAAGTCATGTTTAATCACTGTTGGACATTTAGTTAAAATAAGCTATCTTTCAATGTTCGAGAAGACGCTATTCAATAATTTATGCTATGCTTGCAAGCTAAAAAGTGAAAAGAAAATCAAACAATTCAAAAGTATTTAAAAAGCGATGGGTTGCCTCCCACACAGCGCCCTTATTTAACTTCTTAGATTCGACGAATACAAATTTCAATTCCTTTCTGATGGTGGGTCTTCAAAAGCAACATAATCGATAATTTGTCCAACAAATCCTTAAAGACTTTAAAAATTTTGCTCGTTTGAAGACTTTTTACCTCTACTGACCCGTGATTAAATATATTAATGATAACAAATGGGTCAATCCACCTTGACTTTAACTTTCTTGAAAACAGTCTTAGACAAAAATGCGTACCTCTGTCACTGATGATAGCCATTAAATTCCAAATCTATGGAAAATGTTGTTTTTGATAAATGTCACAACTACTTTAGAATCATTCGTTCGAATGACCTTAGCTTCAATCCATTCGTTTTGGTCCAAAATGACCTTCACAATAAAAATATGACAAAAATTCAATTTGAATTGAATTTCATTATTCGGAACACACTGCTTATGACATTATCTACGCAACTTTTGAATAGGTAGGGATCATCCCAATAGTATTGTTTTGAGTCATTCCTAATTTTAATCCTTTTGAGGCTTAGACAAATGATTTGGAAATACTTGGTAACAATATAATTAATAATATCAGCATACTAATGTATAATTTCATGCAATGCACAAAGATGCTCATCAGGAAATAATTTAGAGATAGGATATATTTCTTTGTCATATGTTAGTCGACTCAAATGATTAATAACAAGATTATCTTATCCCTTCTGATGTTAGATTTCAAGGTCAAATTCCTGTAGTAAGAGAATACATCTAATTTAGACACCTTCTTATTTACAGACACCTTCTTATTTAACATGTATTTCAGAGTTGCATGATCTGAATAAACAATCACTTTCGTTCCCAACAGATAAAATCTAAATTTTTCTAGAGCAAAAATAATATAATAGAATTCCTTCTCAGTTGTGGTATAATTGCATTGGCATCATCAAGTAATTTAGATGCATAATATATCACATGAGGAACTTTACCTATTTTTTTACCAAAAATAGCTCCAACCGCTTTGTCACTAGCATCACACATTATCTCAAAAGGAAAATTCCAATTAGGGGTTGAATGATAGGTGATGAAATCAATTTCTCTTTCAACAATTTAAATGCTTGTTTACAACCTTCATCAAATTGAATTTATTTTATTTTTGTAATAACTTGCATAAAGGTTGAATAGTTTTAGAGAAATCATTAATAAACCTTATATAGAATCCAGCATGACCAAAGAAGGATCTTACCTCTCTTACCGTAGAAGGATACAGAATATATTTAATCACATCAATCTTAGCTTTGCCAATAGTCAGTCCTTTTGGTAAAACTATGTGTCCTAAAACAATTCATTGTTCTACCATAAAATGACACTTTTTAAAATTGAGAAAAGATTAGTTTCAACACACCATTTAGGCACAATTTCCAAATTTTCTAAATAAGAATCGTGAATTTTTATAGACAGTAAAATCATCCATGAAAATTTCAATGATATTCGTGACAAATAAAAAAATAAAGACATCATGCATCTTTGAAAGGTAGCGGCTGCATTGCATAAACCAAAAGACATTCTTCTTAGTTCTAGTAGTTTCATAAATGGTCTACCTAACAGAACAGGTGACTGTGATGAACAAGTATTCTAGCTATCCTCAGTTTTCAAAATGTAGAAATCTACAGAGAATACTAAATTATTTACTTTTACCAATACATCTTCTATTACTCCTTCGGGATAAGTCACAGACCTATCAGCTAACTGAATAACAATTCTAATAGGATTCATTGGTCCCAAATTTAAATAGTTATAGATTGTATAAGGCATGACATTAATAGACGCTCATAAATATAGCATACAATCTGAGACTACTTTATCACTAATTGTACAAGGGATAGCGAACATACCCGGATCTTTTTGCTTTGGAGGAAGTTTCTATTGGAGAACAACAGACACAAATTCCCCACATTGATTCTCTCATTTCCTTTAAGCTTCTTTTTATTGTACAAAGTTCTTTTAGGAACTTAGCATAACGAGGAATCTGTCTTATTACATCTAAAAGATAAATGTTGACTTCAACTTTCTTGAAGATCTCCAGAACATCTTTTTTTTCCTCATCTTTCTTATTCTTAGTTAACCTATTAGGGAAATGAGGACTTACCTTGGCAATAGAAAAAGAAGATTCTCCTATTTGAGAAACTTTGTCGAAAGATGCTATGCTTGAAAAAAGTGTTTTCTCCATACCTTTATTTTCCTTTGGTCTTTTGGATTCTTCCAACAATTTAACATTTCTCAATGTTACCGCACTAGCATTCTCTTTGAGATTGAGTGGTTGTGATGGAAGTTTATTGAAAAGCTATTTTTCAATTGACTTACCTCAAAATCCATTTGTCCTACCTGATTCTCCAAATTGTGAATGCTAGACTTTCTATCATTTTCGAATGACATGGTATCTCTCTGAAAAGATATAATTTGAAGCTAGATATTTCACCATATCTTCTAAAGACAAACACTGTTCTTAGTTCTGAGAAAGCTGAGGAGGATTTTGGTGTTGATTATGAACAAACCTGTTGGGTTTATTGGTGGTCTAACCCCTTGGTTACTCCATCTAAAGTTAGGATGGTCTCTCCACCCTTCATTGTATGTGTTAGAAAATGGATTGTGTCTTCTCTAAGGTTGGTTCTGAAAATTAACCATGGCATTGGCTTGTTCATCTTGAAATAGTGTAGGACAAGAATCTGTAAGGTGGTTATTGCCTAAACAAATTTCATAGGCTTTTACAGGTTAATTGATTCTTTCCCAACAAATTGACCAACTAAATTGGTAAGATGTTCCAATCAGCTCAGACAAATTTCTATCATTACGAATTAAATTCATCCCGATCAGCTCAGACAAATTAATTTCTAATTTAATTAAACACCACTACCAACCAGCGTGTATATGATGCTCAAACAAATTGCATTAACTAAATAAGACATCACCAACATTAAATTGTATATAACAATCAACTTAATTATATACAATTTAAATTATATAATTCTGTTACTAATTTAATTAAGTCAAGATGTGCAACTCAATAAAATTAGTAGATGCTACTTGAATTATTAATACAAGATTAATAATCCTAACTATACAATCATATTTATTAACTAGATTGTCAATCCAATTAATTCATACAATTATATTGATTAAAACATGAATTAAACTAAACTATAGAGGCTCGGCCTTCTATAAAAAGAAATTAAACAAGTTAGTAGACTCAACCTTTTATTATAAAAAAAAATTAAACAAGTTAGTAGACTCGACCTTCTATAATAAATAAAATAAAAGATATAAAACTAAATTAAATAATTTAGTGGCTCGACCATCCATTTGCAATATTTAAAATGCATAAAGTAAACTGACGGGTAAACAGAATGGTAAACTAAATATTTAAAATGTATAAAGTAAACTGACGGGTAAACTAAAGATTTAAAATGCATAAAGTAAACTAAAGTAAAATGCATCCACTAGGCTGGTAAACTGACAATAAGTTCAGTTAAATAAATCCAAATACAAAAGTACCAAGAAAATTATCTCATAATCTCATTTATTAATAACTTAACACATATCCTTGTTAATAAAAAAATAAATTACTCACAATACATATTTAATAAATATAAGAAAATTTATAAACATTAGAAAGAAAATTTGAAAGATAAAATCTCTGGAAATATTGAAATTATTTGGACATAATTTCTTTATAAATATTACAAAAAACCTTAAAATATTGTTCTAAAAATTATGAAAAATACACTAATATGAAGACAATAATTAAAGAAAGAAATTGCAAAAGAAATAGAAATTGAAGCTAAATTGGTAATGAAATGATAAAAATAAGCGTTATATTTATAGGCACAAAAATTAGGGCAAAATGATAATTTCGCACCTCAAAGTCTTGAAAATTTAGTTATGACCTAATTTCCCCAAAATTTGCCACGTGTCGCGTCCTAATTGGTCCACATTGATGCTTCTAGAAGTACCACTTATCATCATCTGATTGCAACACGTATCATTTTCTTATTGCGCTACTTCATTGGATGACATGGAATATATATACATATATTTTAACTTTTTCAACATTTCTTCTTCTTCTTTTTATTTCCAAAATAAACTAAAATACATTGGAAAACTTATAAACAAATAAATAGAAGGGAAACGTGGAATATATCCATTAAATAACATAATTAACTGATTTAAAAAAAATATAGTCATTAAATAATATAAAAATCAGTTAATTTATCATTACATCAATACCATGGAGCTAAGATACATCCACAAGATAAGCTTGTTGAAATCAATCACAAGAGAAAATATGGGAAGTACGATCCATTTGTATTAGCATAGGAAATAACGCAAGTCTATTACTTTTGGTATCCATGAAGCAATTGGGCAAGGTCGAAATTGTTGGCTGTCTACAAATCAAAGCCCCGTCATGTCATTGATACTCCCATAAGTGTTGTAGCATATCAAGAGGATGTTAATCTTGTGGATACAATTTATATCACTTGAATAAAAATTGACATTATTAGCCACTTACACATGAAACCGGTGAAATTATTGTGTTTGATGATCATGCAAATGTTGGTGACGTCCCTCCCTCATCTTCTTTTCAAAGATGAGGGAGAGGAAAGTTTGGAAACATATTCAGAAACAATGGGGAACAAAACATTGATGAATCAAATAATAAATTAAGTGATTAGATGATATGTTATATATATATATATATATATGTATTCAATAATTATAATACTATTTTTGATAATTTCATATTCAAATATATCTAATATTTTGTATTCTATTTGTTGGATAGTATGAATCATCAAATTCCAAACCACAATAACATTTTATCTGATAATACTTGTTCACTACGATTGGATTATGGTGATCGAGATCATTTGAGATCACCCACTAGATTTCCATTAGGATTTCATCCCACCCTACATCATCCGATCCTATGGACCTTGATCCTCTATCATGCCCATTGCTTACTCCACACAACAACATATAAGTACTTTTATGTGTTTTAGTTATAATCAATAGTAATTTCATTCTTGAACAATTCATGTGTTGAGATTTTTCTTTTTCATAGGTTGTGTGGCCTAAGGCCTAAGAGGCCATTAATCAGATTGTCAAGTCATTTCAGAATCACTACTTGGCCTTGCACTCTACATTCTCATGTGTCCCACTGAATTTGCGATGCATGTGTTTTGAGGAATAGAACTTGAGTTCTTTTGTTGAATATTCATATTTTTTAATATTTTTTCATATTATTATTTATGTATTTGAATCTTATAATTTTGATATAGAGAAAATATCGATGGGACCCATTGTGCACCATCCAGATTCGATGAATTTGAAATGGAAAATGTAAAAAGTCATTTAGATCGGAGCTTTATCAAGCACAATGTGCTAGGAGATGTAATCCTTCGTCAGGGATTGAGCCCGAGATATGAGGTCAATTGTGGGACCTCATTGGTCCACAGATCGATGGCAACATATTTCGAGTTATGCTGAAAGCAATCGAAAGGTAGCTTATGATACCACACATACTTCAAGCCTCATAATTTTCACAAAGACAGAAATACGTATGGTAAGCAATAAATTTTGCATATATTTTTAATTGTATTATTAAGTGTTAGTTGATTAATATAAGGTACTCAAAGTTTATAAATTTAGCTCGAGATCCATACTCGAGACATATATATGAAGACTCACATTAGTTTGTATTCTTCCCTAAAGCCTTTAATAAATTGTCAGTAATAAATGTTGACATATTCACTTGTCATTGTATGAGGACGTGGAAGATCTAGCAGAAACATATCGCAATCTAAGTCTACTGACCCTGCTCATCCTTCTCGAGTACTTGAGGCAACCTGTGTGGGAAAAATAAGTATAGAGTTTATGCATTAGGCTTCGAAGCAGCCTATGTAGGACTTGATTCATCGTGCACGCCATCATCACAGTTAGCTAAGCATGGTAAGGTCATTATGCTTCAACAGTATGTCAATACACTAACTAGGGAACTTAATTCATAGAAGAAGATGAAGCAGAGCATCCTAGATTGGATTCAGAAGTTCTCAAGTGAATCTGGTAGGCCTGGTCCCAAATTTTCACAGCAGACTGATGAGGATGATAATTACACTATCATGCCCACTGATCATCATCCACTTCCTCTTGTGGCTTGAATCCTCATCCACATCCACTACCTTCTACATCTACATTTGTATCTTCTTAGGACTTTTTGTTACTTTGTTTTATTGCATTTGACATATTTACAATTATTGTATATATTATGGTTGATTTATTATTATACATTTGTTTTTTGGTGATATATTTGTGCGCTTGATTTGATATATAATTTTTTTTGTCTCAAATCCATCAATTTGAAAAGCAAATTTTAACAATCTGTCTCAACTTGAGAAGAAAGAATGCATTTTAATTAACTCATTAGGAAAATATTTCGTCTTAAAGTTCTCAATTTGGGACGAATTTGAGAATGAAAAGTTTATTAAAAAACATTTTAAAAACACCATTTAAGACCACTTTGCAACGGAATAGTTGATATTAAAATTAATTCTTGAAATATTCTTCTCAAATCCGTCTCAAGTTGGGATATATTTGAGACCATTTTGAGATGGATGTGTTCACATTGACTCATAAATGATTTGATTTTTTCGTCTCAAAGTCTGATAGAATAATTTTACGTCCCAAGTTGCGATGAAATATTTGGGAAGAAAATTTCCATCTCAAAAATGAGTTTAGGGCATATTTGAGACGGATTTGGCCATCTCAAATGCTATCTTAGAAGACCCATTACACAATAGGTTTTTAAGTTGTTGACAAAGTCGATTGAGAGTTAAAATGGTTTGGTAAATTTGAGATGGCATCCAACCTTAGAAGATAAAGATTGAAGGTGTAAAGAAAAAGAAAAAAGAAAAAAAAATAAAATTTAAATATGAATATGAAATAATGCAAATACAAGGTTGATATAACGAAATGACATCCTTTTATCATTTTATTATCTGAAAAGCAAAAACTAGAATAAAAAAGTTGTAAATTTCATTAATCAGTTATAAAACTAATGGAAGTGTAATTTTCTATTGTTTTGTGAGTTGTAGAGCAAAAATAATATATAAAAAGTTGAAAGATAGATATTAAATTTCAAAAACATTTAAGATTAATTGACACTTTTTACCTATAAATAAAGGGCCTTGATGCCTATGCAAATTATTTTGGTAAAGAGATATTGAGAGCTAAAAACTTGGAGGCAATTGGAAGAGAACTCACCACCAAAAAAAATTGATAACTCTAATTAATGTATTTCTATTATTATAATTATATAAAGTTCAAACTTCTTTGGTTTTATTGGATTTGCATAATTAGTTACAAGATTCATTCATGTGATGTTGGGTTTTGACCCAACACTCAGAAAATCGTAGAAGCAAAAATAAAGACAGACACAACACAAGAATTACATGGTTTGATGTAAAACCTACTCCACGGTGCTTGGCTAAGAACACAATCTCTCTACTTGTTTACACCCTCAGGAAGGGTATTCCAGCCTCTCACTCTATCTCACTATACAATCTATTAAAAATAGATAAGATATAAGGAAGAAAGAACAATTTCAAGAGAGGAGACATAGGGAGAACGAAAGGAACAACCAGAAGAACATTAATTGGCTAGTTACAAATGAGATAAACATAGTATATATATTGGGTCCGTCCAAGAGCGGGTCAGAAGCTAACCCGCTCGGTTGACCCGCGAGACAAAAAGGGTTGATCGGATAAATTGAAAGAGGCCCAAGTCATATTATAAGCCTATCATCATTTGATTGGATTTTGGACAATATCATTGGGTGTTTTGGACTGATTAGGTGGACAAACACCAACAAACTGCACCTTGAACACATATATCAACAGTTTTTAGAAAGATTGTTCAATTGGCTTAATAACACAATTTCTTAGCCAGTTTTAGCCTTGACCAATGTATAATAGTTCTCTGCACATGAAAAACTTGTCGTACAAACAATTTTAGTACCAAAATCAGCAAGATTATCATGAGTACTAATTTTTCTAACATCAATTTTTCTCACAAATAAAATAGTATTTAACATCAATATGTTTAGCTCTTTCATGATAAACAAGATTTTTACACAAATGTAGGAAATACAGTTCATGCAACAGACCTTGAAGCCAAATTGCCTCTTTGATGGCCTTAATAATAGCTATATATTCAGTTTCTGTAGTGAATAATGCAACAACATATTGCAATTAAAATTTCTATTAAATGCAGTTATCAGCTAGAGTGAAGAAATAAGAAGTAGTAGACTTTCTACCAGCATTATCACTAGCAAAATCAAAATCTACATATCCAACTAACTCTAAATTTTAGTCCATTTAAAGTAATGCAAACTAGAATCTCACGTACCATTCGAGTATCTTAGAAGCCATTTTAAAGCATGTCAATGATCTTTATCATGGTTAGACATGAATCTACTCAATAGGCTAATTGAATATACAAGATCAAATCTAGTGGAGACCATGTAGTACATAACAAAACCAATAGTCATTCTATAAGGAACATGTTTCATTTCAGACCTTTCACATTCAGTATTAGAACAAGTTTTTTCAGATAATTAAAGTAGGAACTAAAAGGCTCATTCACATGTTTGAAGGAATTCATAAAGAATTTAGAAACAATCTTTTTCAAAAAAGGTTTTTGAGAAATAAACATAGAATTATTACTCTTGTTTATGTTAATATGCATTCCAAGAATTCTAGATGTAATATCCAAGTCTTTCATATCAAATTCATCTATCAGTAAACACTTAAGTTTAGCTATTTTATCCACGTGTTTCCTAGATATAAACATATCATCTACATAAAAAATAGATAAACAACATTATCAACAGAATCACCAGAAAAATATAAGCAACTATCAAAATTACGTCTTTTGAAACCATTTTTTACCATATAAGTGTCAAACATTTTGTACCATTGCCTTAGGGATTCTTTAAGTTCATACATAGACTTCTTCAGTAAACAAACAGTGTCATCCTTACCTTTTTCAAATCCATAAGGTTGATTCATATAGATTGTTTCATCTAACTCACTATGTAAGAAAACAGTTTAAACATCTAGTGTTCAAGTTCTAGATCATAAAAGGCAATTAAAGACAACATAATTCTAATAGTCTTGTATTAAACAACAGGAGAAAAAATTTCAGTAAAATCAACACCTTCAACTTGAGTGGATCTCTTAGTAACCAATCTTCCTTTGAACCTAAGTGGTTCAGTATGGATTTCACTTTCCTTTACCTTGAATACCCATTTTTTTGTCTACCACATTTTTCTTACCAGGTTTGGGTACCAAAACCCAACTGTTATTCTTGTGCAATGAGGACAATTCCTTTTTCATTGCACTTAGCCAAGAGTCACATTTTGGACTCATCAGTACTTTTTCATAGCAAGTTCGCTCTTTTTCTTCAACTAACCTTCCAGCAGCAAAAGTACCCATATTTACTTGAAGTTTTCACATTTATTTTCACTCTATCTCTTGTCAGTTGACAGTCTTACAGGCATGACCTTGAGCAGCTGAATATTGATCACTATCATCATCAAAATCAGTTTATAATTCAGGTTCAAGGTTTTCAAGTAAGTTACCAAGCTGTTCTTTATCAAGAACAGCTTCAGGGCCATCATTTTCTTCATTCCACTAGTCAATGTGGGTTGATTCTAAGAACTAGAAGTGTCATCCATCTCAAGAACAACTTTCTTACTTAAGAAAAGATGAGTAGAATTAAGAGAGTTAGGATCTGACTTAACACAAGACATATCATTTTCATTAAAGATTACATCCCTACTAATTGCTACCTTTATTCCTAGTTTTTCACTCAACCAAACTTATAACCCTTTACACTATCAAGGTAGCCTAAAAAGACAACTTCCTGGATCTAAGGTCTAATTTTCCTTCCTTTTGGTGTGCAAAGGCTGCACATCTAGAAACCTTAAAGTTACTCAGGTCTGGTAGGGAACCAAACCATAGTCCCTTAGGTGTTCTAAAACTTATAGCAATTGAAGGAGCATCAGTGCTAACTGTCTCACCCCAAAAGGGTTTAGGTATACCAAAAGATATCATAAGGCATCTCACTTTATCCACTATAGTTCTATTCATTCTCTCAACAACCTCATTCTGTTAGGGATTAAATCTCATAGTTTTATGTTTAACAATGCCACAGGAAACACACAAGTGATCAAAACTTTGATTACAAAACTCAAGGTCATTATCAGTTCTAATAAACTTAACTTTCTTACCAATTTGATTTTCAGCAAAAGTTTTCCAATTCTAAACTTTTGAAAAGTTTGATCATTAGATTTTAATAAGAAAATCCAAACCTTTCTAGAAAAATCATCAACTATAGATAGAAAAAACACATCCCCCTCCCCATATGTAGACGTTCTTTCAGGCCCCCATAAGTCATAATGGATATATTCTACGATCTCAGTAGTTTTGTGTGTCAGTGGAAAAACTCAACTTGTGTTGTTTTTCTAAGATGTAATGGTCACAAAATTCAACAGATTCAACAATATCACCATTTAAAAGATTTTGTTTGCTTAAAGACTGTAAGCCCTTTTCACTAATGTGTCATATTCTCTTATACCACAACATATCTTTTTTTCATTAACATGTTTTCCAAATAATGCAGAGTTTTTAGAGATAGTAGAATCATATAACACATATAAACCATTACAAACCTTAAGGTAGCCATTTTTGTCTTGTATGAATAACCAGCTGAGTCAAGCATACTAAGAGAAATTAAGTTTCTACTCAAGTCAAGAACAAATATAACATTAGTTAGTTTTCTTACCACACCATCATATATTTTAATGCAGATATAACCAATGCCTTCAATTTGACAATACTCTTTATTGTCCTTGTACACTTTACATTTAGAGACTACCTCAAGAGTGTCAAACCAGTCTTGTTGGAACTCATTTGAAAAGTGCAACCAGAGTCAAGAAGCCAGTCAGAAAAAGCACAGTTATCAGTAGCACACAATACTTCAGCATACATAGTATTTGTGTGATATCATATTCATTATTATTGCTATTACTATGATAATTACTATTATTATTCCCTTTTCTGTTAAGTTTCTCATTCTTAATTTTTTTGAAACATTTATTCTTCAAATGACCCTCATTTTCATAGAAAAAACATTTCCTATTTTCTTTGTCCCTAGACTTAGACCTGCCTTTAGTTCTAGATTTATTCATATTGAAGTTATGCTTCCTTTTTTTTCTCAAGTCTACCTCTAACATACAAATTCTCCTCATTACCGTTATTCTCCATTTTAAGATCTACTTCTTTGGATTGAAGAGCAAACTTAATATCAGCAAGAGACATACTTTCCTTACCATATTTGATAGCATACTTAATATCCTTAAAATAATTAGGCAAATAATTCAACAAAATCATAACTTGATTTTCATAAAAAATAAACTCATCAATATTAGACAATTCATCAATCATTTTGTTCAAAACATCCAAATTATCATCTAAGGACTTTGTAACAGACATTTTGAAACCAAATAGTTTTTATTTCAAGTAGATTTTGTTTGACAAAGACTTCATCAGATAAAGTTCATCAAGTTTACTCCACATTTTATAAGCAAAATCAAGACCAGCAAGTTGTCTGAGCACATTATCATATAAATGTAATACAAGAATACTATGTGCAAGTTCTAACTTTTCAAATAAAACTTCATCATTCCAAGATTTTGGAAAGGACTTAAGATCAGATGTAGCATACTAAGCTTTATTTTGAACTAGAATAGCTTTCATTTTCATTTTTCAAATTCCATAGTCACTTTGGCCATTAAAAGCCTCAATATCAGCCTTAGTACTAAACATAATGACTATCAAAGAGGATTCAGGAAATAGTTGCATATTCAATTAATGATGTATTGACAGTAGATATGATCAACTTAAGCGAATAATAGTCAAGAATTCCAAATAATGAAACATAGATTCAAATGAACATATCATTCCAATCGGACTAAACACATATGCAGTAGTTAAGACTCAAGTGAGATATTGCAGTCAATAGACAGTTTAATTTCAGTACAGAAGGTTGGATATTCTGTCACAGAGAAGTACAACAAAAAATCCTTAATAACAGAAAAGATAGATTAAAAAAGAATAGAGAAATCCCTTAGTCAAAGAACACAACTTCAATCGCAACTCATATTTCACACAAGCACTGAATTTAAATAGTCAATTGAAAATTCCATAGGAAACAGATACGTCATGCCTTAGTGGGGCACACGCCAGGTTTAGGTTTTATGATTTTTGAAAGGGAATAGCCTTACCGATCAACTCTGAGATAGAGTATTAAAACCCCCAAAAAACATATATGAGTTTCTGAATATATTTACCTTTGCTGCAAGAATCTCAAGGTTGACAAGAGAAAATTACAATACAGGGTTTACCAGTTTCAAGATCTTGTTCAGATCAAGTAGCAAACCTTCAATACCTTTTTCCCAACCTTGGCACACATCAATGAGCAACACCAGTGCTTTGATACTACTGTTGGGTCAAAACCCAACAATCAGAGAATTGCATAAGCAAAAATAAAGACAGACACAACACAAGAATTATGTGGTCGGTATAAAATTTATTTCATGGTGCTCGACCAAGAACATATCTCTCTAGTACTGTTTACACCTTTATGAAATCTATTCCAACTTCTCTTTCTATCTCACTATACAATCTATTAGAAATAGATAATGTATCAGGAAGAATGAACAATTTCAGGAGAGGAGACACAGGAAGAACGAAAGGAACAATCAGAAGAACCCTAATTGGCTAGGCTACAAATAAGATAAACATAGTATATATACTGGGTCCCTCTAGGAGCGAGTCAGAAGCCAGAGGCTGACCCACTCGATTGACCCGCAGGACAAGAAGGATTGATCCAACTCCAGTAGCATTTTATGTCATTTGGATAAACTAAGAGATGCCCAAGCCATGCTGTAAGTCCATCATCATTGGTTAAATCTTGAACAACATCATTGGTGTTTTGTGCTGATCAGGTGGACGAACACCAACATGTGACTTTTACCAAAGGATTTTCTTAATTAGCATTTACCACATAAGCTTGTGCATTAAACATTGCTTTCCTTTTCCCAAATTATATGAGATAATATGGATGCAACGAACTTTCTTCAAATTGTCAAAAACAAGTGCAATTATTTGGGGGGGGGGGGGACCAAAAAAAATTGGATGAAACTTCAACTTGATGATTTAGACTTGCTATCTTTTAGTATGATAGGCTACCATGGTACACTTGACATCCACTAAAAACTATTTTATTAGCGTATGGCAAATACTTATACCTTGAAAATTTCCAAGATGTTTAAAATGATTTGCTTGATAAAGGTCATTGTCATTTTTATGCGTACCTTAATCATGATGCCAATTTCATTATAATGCAGCTGTGGAAGCTCTTATTTCAGAAAAATTAAGACAACACAAGAACTCATCAAGAACTTGACAAGTATTTATTTCACAAGAGTAATGTTCTTAAAAAATGGACAAGCCAATTTCTGTAGCCTCTTCCACCACCGATGCCAAGGAGGACACATTCGAATTCTGAACTGAGCAGTTTGCTCTGATTTCACCCTGAGATCCTGTCAACACACTCAATTGCCCCATCTTTATCATTGCATATACAAACTTCTCGTAAAATAAGGTTTGATTAACAGCAAAGTCAGTAACAATGCCTCTGGTTCTGCTGTCAGTGTACAAGTCTTGATCCGATGTGAAGAGGCCTTGGCGGTTCATGAGATCAACATAGTATTTGTTATCAAATGTGTTTGGTGTTCTAAGGTCCAAAACAGTTGTGTTGGTGGAATTTAAGGCGGGACAAATGCCTTTGAGATTGTTGGCAAATGTTTTGCCCATGGTTGAATCTTGAGTTGGATAAAGCCTTTCCTCGAAGGACGTGCAGTGGCCAATACCGATGGTGTGGCCACCGGAAAGAGCCACCACATCGGTGGCATTCAAATCCTTGGTTGCAAGAGAAGTTAGGATGACACTTGTGTTGCTTCTTGGTGATGGGAGATTTGCTAATGTTTCATTTCTAGTTGCAAAGTCAAGTCCATCTTTTCTTCCCAGGGGAATATCATAATCAGGACCTCCAGACTACATTTCCAGGGTAAAGATAATTGTTAGCATGCCATGCAAAGAAATATTTGAATTTTATTTGTGGTAAAGGATCTTATAATCTTTCATAGTGTGTAGGGGACATTCCACTGTGAGTCTATGATTAGCTTATTTTCCCAATAATTAACCTTTATCAGTTGAAATAATAATCTTATTTGAAAATACTTTTTTTTATTAAGTATGCATTTGAAATAATATTTATATTTAATTTAATCTAAAAAATTTTAAAAAAACATTTGACATTATTAAAACATCTCATTATCATTATTATTAATCTTGTTAGTAATTAAATAATTTGTTAATTATGATATAAATCTATTAAATTAAAAAATTATTATTTAAAGTTTAAATGAAAATTATATTTATTTTTAAAAAATTAAACATTTAATTTCCGACTCCCTTCATCAATCAAAATTGAATATTGAATGTACACATTTAAATTAACCTAATATTATTAAAAATTGAACATTTAATTTCCGACTCCCTTTAAATATTTATTTTAAAGAAATTATCTCTTTATCCTTATTATTAATTAAAATAACAATAAATATAATTAGTTATTGAATATAAATAAATTAAATTAAGAAGATTCTTAGTAAAAATTTAAATGAACAAAAAATAATATTTTAAAAAATATTTCAAAATTTAAAAAAAATAAAATTCAATTTTGAACAAAATAAATAAATATAAAAATGATTATTCATTTTAAAAGTCTTATTCTATTACTAGGAGTGCAAACCATCCTGACTAGTTTTATTAATCAAAGTTGGGATCAAAGATTTTTCTTTAAAATACAAAATAAGAGAGAAAGCTCCAGAAACAGCTCAGAGGAACCAAATTGCGGTGCAAAGTCAAGCTACCTAGGGAACTGCAAAAATGGGGTCTTTGGTTTGGTCCTCTTATTGTGGAAATATCAAAGATACTATTCCCATGTCTTTGATAATGACACTCTTCAACTAGACGTTCAAAACTGGTACCACTATGGTACCTCTGTGTCCCCCCCTCCCCGGCGTTTTGCCACTTCTCTCTTGTTTAACTAGTTAGTTGAGTTATTAATGACCCCCTGAATCCTGATTTTCCTACAAAACTTCACAAGAAAGGACAAATCATTCTCACCGGCTTGGGGCCTGGGAGGCCCGTTTTGAACCCAATTTGCAGAGTAAGCATTTTTATATATCTCTTTGAAACTTTTTTTAAAAAAACAAAAGAAAAGAAAAACATATTGAAATGAATTTATTATACTCACTATGAAAACAGCGTCACGAGCAGCCAGAGCAACTATATCTGAACAGGAAACAGTTCTCCCACATCTCTTATGCACCCGCCTACGGAGGTCATTGATGATCTTGAATGCCTCCGGTCGGAGAGTCAAGTTGGGTGGCGCGTCCTGCTCACTCGGCCCACTCGCTGATCCCACCAGCAATACTGAGGAATCACAACCCTGCATCAATCAAAGGCAGTCCATAATTTATCAAGCAATATTTTTTGAGTCAACCTATATATATAGAGTGCCTTTTGTTCAAAGTGGTAGGTACCTGGACAAAGCAATCATGGAAGTGAAGGCGAAGCAAGCCAGCAGCTTGGCCGATATCTTTTTTGAATACCTTCTTGAGCTGCTTTCTGATAATGGATTCCAACTTTGGGCAGATAGTATCATAAAAGGTCAATGAAAGTCCATCGACTATAGGTGGAGAAGGAAAGCTTTGAGCTGTACTGACATGAAAATGAGTAGAAAGTAGTAAAAGAGAAGAGATGGTGAGAAGCAGAATAGATTTTGAAGAAACAGCACTCAGTTTCAGAGCCATGATATGGTCGTTGATTCAGTAATTTTCTCTTCTTTAGATAAGAAGAAAAAACGAAGCATTTTAAAGCTATTTATTACGAGGAGGGACCGACAAGGGTTTTGCATCTTGATGTTACAAGTGACCACGTGGTGACCACAGTCCTCATCTTCTTTCTGTTTATCGTTTTCTTCTTTACTTTATATTTCAAATTTTCAATGTCTAATACCAGGGCAATCTAGCATGTGTTTCTTGTTGAACTGTGAGAGATGGTTAGGGTGATAGAACGGAATATTTAATTCCGGAAGCTAATTAACAAAATATAATTAATATTATTAAAAATATATTTTTTATAAAAATTATTAAAATATTATTATCATTTATCATTGTAAAGTAATTTTAATTTATGTTTTAAATACAAACATCTTCCTTTTTTTTTAATCAAATGTTTTATTGTAAAGAAGAATATTTTGATCAATTGACAAATATATATTTTTAATAAGGAATATGATCTATAATTTGTAAAAATAAAAAAAAAATTCATCAAATTGATACAAAGAAGTATAATTTATATATTTCTTGCAATCGACTTCCTTGTGAGTGAATTTATTATAAATTTTTAATATTAAATTAATGCGTGAATAATATTATTTGATAGATAGAAATAAGAGTTGAGAATGAATTTTCTATTTTATTACCATATTAAATTTTTGTATTATCTAAAAATTTAAACTAATAGAAAAAAAATACAATTTATATATTAATTTGGGGTTTTAAGAGATGATTGTAGAAATCATTTTCCAAGGTCTAACAAATCTCATGATATACTGAAATCTGTCATGTAACTCTGAGAACTTGACAAACTTTGACTGAAATTCAATAAGAGATGAAATAAGTAAAACATTTTAATTTGAAAAGATATGAGTGCGTTTCTTTTATCATTTTCCCTACAGAAGAAAAAACAAAAGACTTTTATCATTGAAGCATTATTGCAACCAAAATGAAAAAATATTCCTAAACGGGACATTTTCTTCAGGAAAAAAGTTAATGGGCCAAGTAAAACCCAAACTTTTTGGTGGATTTAAGATAAGATCTTTCATATGTTGCTTTTCAAAAAAAAAAGAAAGAAAGAAAGATGTTTCGTATGTTACTTATTCATTATGCATTGAATCTTGATATTTTAAATCATAGTACAATTTCAGTATGTGTTATTTTAACACCTTCATTTATTATAACATTTTTTTTTATCTTAATCAAAGTCAATTCTCATTTACTAAATTTTATTTCATAAAATATAAGATATTTTGACGGTTTCATACATATTAAAAAAAATTTAATTTTTTAAAACACCTTCATTTATTATATGATAATTTTTCTTAAAATTTAAAACTAAAACATTTATATTATCTCGTTCTATTTAAGAGTATAAGTAATACAAAATAACTCTAAAAAATCGTTAAGACAAAAAATTTACTCAAAATATCTTTATTAGTTTTTATTGTTAAGTAGATAAAAGAAGACAAGTTAAATTTTTGCACAGAAATTTTCATACTTCCAAAGTGAGATGATAAATAGGAGTAATGGTACACTGAAGTTGAAAAAAATAGTAATTTTTTATTTTAAAGTGACAAAAATATTGCGGAAATAAATTTTATTTTAAAAGTGATACTTATACAGGATATAAACAACATTTCCTGAAAAAAAAAAAAAAATTCTTCAACTCCAAAGATTGTATCTGGGGTTCGCATCTGGGTCAAGCTGCAAAAGTGCAATTATTTCCAAGTCTGGGATTTATGCTTGTAGCAATAGATCAGTCTGTTCCCAATGCCTTTGCAGCAAAAAAATATATCAAAAGAAAAGACTCAAAATAATATCTTTCCGTAAAATTGAATTTTCACATTTATATTTTAATTTATTTTAATTAAATATTCATTTTTCTTAAATAAATATATTTTTATTAATAATTTTTTAATTTAATATATTTATATACAATTAATTAATAATCTCCACTACTTATCATCTTAATTTAATGAATTTTTATCATATTAATTCATTAAGAATAATTTGATAAATTAATTAAAATTATTGAATTTTCTTAATTTTTAATTTAAATAAAAAATAAACATTCAATTACGAAGGAATAATTTTAATTATCTTAATTATCGATTCTTAGTCTTTCTTTCAGCTTGTTTTACTTTTTCTTGATTTTTCTATGACTAGCTTACGAACTCGAATAGTTTTTTCCATGCAGATCAGTTTGGTGTATCATCTCCAATCATCAATCAAACTCTCTATAAAAAAAAATATCTCTATCTGCAATTGACTTAAAGCGCATGGTCCAAATTTCTTTTTGGGAAAGAGAACATGAAAAGAAGATGTGGCCTGCTGGAACTAGTTTACATTTCTATATTCTGCATTTTACCAAATCATTATAGTAGTATTATAAGCTGAATAATTCACGTTTCTTTATATGTCCAGTATACACCTAATTGGATTTTGTTTACTACCCTTTAGTAGTTTTTCGTTTTTTACCTATTTATAGTGTATTTTAATCCTACTTTGAGTAGAATTAGAATTCAATATCAATAGCGGGAAAAAAAGAAATGCAATAGCTATCAATTTGGCAAAAAGACTCGTTTCCAATTACTCTCAACAAGAGAAGTGACTCATATAGTTGTCTAGCGGCTAAGCTCAAAATCTCCCTATAAAAACTTAATCTTTTAAAGTATATAAAAATGAAACATATTATCAAAGCATAAGTTGTGTATTTAACCCTTTTGTTATTGAAAATTTGTATTGGATTGACTGTTAATTAAAATTTATACTTAACACTTTTAGATAAATTGGAAAATGGATCCATGTGACTCTACCACTTTCCACATGTTCCCTGCAATATTTGGAGAGAAGGAGAAAAAAAAAAAAGGTTACAAATTTTCAATGCCGACAATTATGTTCAGTCTCATTTTCTACGCCACACATGAAGGATTAGGTAGGTGACGACCTTTTAATACATATTTATGGTGAAATTGTCTGATTTGAAATCTAGATGCTAGGTCCCGCAGGATTAATTTACTAAGATTAGTAGAACTGTCTAGGAAACTTACAAATAATAAGGAAAATTGCCTTAAATTATCCATAATCTATAAGCAATTACATAATACTATCCTTATTCTTTTTTATGTCTTTTTTGTCCTTAACTTATGAGCAATTACCTAATATTATTCTTCTGTCCAAAATTTGAGAGAATCTTTTTTTTTAGAGCAAATCTAGAAAATGACAATATTGGGTAATATTTGAAATACTATGGACTAAAAAAATTGATAAAAAATAATGATGAAAATGGATAAAAGTTAAAAGAATAAGGATGAAAATGAGAAATTATCCTAAAATGTATTCCTCTTTTTTTGTAATTTTTTTTATTTAATGCAAATGTAAATTACCAATTATTCTATTTATTAATATTTTAGTAGTGAGATTTATGATGTGTAAGGAAAAATGAATTTATTAAATTGAGAATATTATTTTTGATATTTTTTAAAAAAGATATTATTTTAAAGAATCTTAAGTGAACACGAAAAATAAGTATTAATTATTACTTTTTTTGTTACTTAGTCAATAATACACGAGAAAACTCTCTCAATTATTATAATAAAACCAATAATCTATCATAAAATAAAATCAACCATAACTTATATTGGAACAAATTTTTTTCTTATTTATTTTCATGAATGCTATATTCAAATTTAATAAACCTAAATCGTTCAAGAAGTAGATTAGTACTAATTATTATTTCTCTATTTATAAATTTGCATTATTGTTTCATTTATTTTACTTATTTTCAATTTATATATGAACTTTTATAAAAATAATTTAAAAAGTCAACATCCCAAAATGATAAAATGAATAAGAAAATAAATTTTAGGTTAATTTCTCGTTTTAGTTCTTATTCTTTGAACTTTATCTTTTTAGTCCATATTTTTTATCGACTTTTTTAGTCCCTAATCTTTCAAATATTGCTCAATGTTGTCATTTTTCATATTTACCCTTTAAAAAACAATTTCCTCATATTTTAGAAGGAATGATAATATTGGATAATTGCTCATAGATTAGGGACAAAAAAAACAATAAAAAAGAATAGGGACAATATTAGGTAATTGCTCATAAGTTATAAATAATTTGGAACAATTTTCCTAATAACAATATTGAGATCATTTCTTACACTAATTTAAGCTTTCTACATGTCTATTAATATAAATAGTTGGACTCATTTTTAAATAGATAAAAAAATTGTTCCTAAAATATATTTAATTATTAAAATGTATTTTATTAAAAATTATATTTCTCCTTTTACAAGGATCACATATATGTAAGAAAATATAAAAATAAAGTAATGTGCTATAAGAAATAATGAATCAAATATACTTAAAAATTCATAAAGTGATTTATATTTAATGATAAGCACATATGATTCCAACGAGTTATATTAAAGGGTGTATGGTGAATAATTGAGGGCTAAGAAAAAGGCAGCCCAGTAGGTGCATGGAAGAGTGGAGTGAGTAAAACTTTTTTGCCTTTGTCAAATAAGTTGTACATCATTCGTTAGTGCACCCGACTCATGATCTACAAATCTCTAGTTTGACACGTGTCAGTCTCTATGTAATAAAAGAAAATTCCTTGCCTTTGGTGTAAGAAAAGGCTTTCCATTTTTGTTTTAAACCCGTCCTTTTATCTCATCCCGTCTTTTTTACCAGTCTACAATTTATCTCAGCTAATCAAAGAGGTGAATAAAATAAGTAATATTGGAGCATCATCTTCAATTCCACACTATCTGTTTTCTTTTTATAGCTCAAATATTTTTGTAGTTAGTAGATTAATTATTGTGTATCATATGCAGGTAAATTGAAAGGCAGGATGGGCTTATGTATATTGTACTTCTTTGCTTTTTCTTTACCTAATTATTTTTTGAATGTGCAATGTTGATAAAAACCAAAGAACTTTCAAATAGTAAATTTTGAATTTTGAAAAAACCACGAATATGTCAAAAGAATATAAACTAGAGATGATAATGTGGCGTGTGTGATATTTTGTACGTCATCAAGAAATGGAGGCAGATTCAGAGGCTTAGTTCACTGGGGGCATTTGGAGATTTTAGTATAAATTTTTTTAAAAAAAAAACATTAGTGAGGATTTTAAGTATATAATTATAAAATTTAGGAGTTTAAGTGCAAAATTACTTAAACTAATTCAAAAACAAAAAATTCCCGGTGGATCCGGCCTTCTGAAAGTCCATGGAGAATGCCAAGAAGTCGCCTCAAGGGTGATTCCCATTCTATTCAAATTCAAAAAGGGTTTTCTTTGTAATCTGTTTTTCTTGAGGTATGGATAAAAATATTGATTATGTAATATCCCAGAGTTTCTATGCTGACAATGTTGTACCATAAATTACTTTGATCACTTCTTTTTGTACAGGCATCAGATTAGGACTAATTGATTCCTATGTAAACTTAGAACAGGATCTGAGTAGTAAAGCAGGCTGACTTTATTATAATACAGCTGTGGAAGTTCTTATTTCAGCAAAACGAAGACTACACAAGAACTTGACCATTATTTATTTCAACAAGAGTGTCCTTAAAACATGGACAAGCCAATTTCTGCAGCCTCTTCCACCACCGATGCCAAGGAGGACAAATCCGAATTCCGAACTGAGCAGTTTGTTCTAATTTCACCCTGAGATCCTGTCAACACACTCAATTGCCCCATCTTTATCATTGCAAACACAAACTTCTCGTAAAATAAGGTTTGATTAACAGCAAAGTCAGTAACAATGTCTCTGGTTCTGCTGTCAGTGAACAAGTCTTGATCCGATGTGAATAGGCCTTCGCGGTTCATAAGATTAACATAGTACCTGTTATCGAATGTGTTCGGGGTTCTGATGTCCAAAACAGTTGTATTGGTGGAGGTATTGGTGGGACAAGTGGTTCTGAGATCGTTGGCAAATGTTTCGTTCAAGGTTGGATCTTGTGTTGGATAAAGCCTTTCATCGAAGGACGCGCAGTGGCCGATACCGATGGTGTGGCCACCGGAGAGAGCCACCACATCGGTGGCATTCAAATCCTTGGTTGCAAGAGAAGTTAGGAGTTCACTTGTGTTGCTTGTTGGTGGTGGAAGATTGTTTAACGTTTCATTTGTAGTTGCAAAGTTAAGTCCATCTCTTCTTCCCAAAGGAATTTCATAATCAGGACCCCCAGACTACATTTCCAGCAATAATGATAATCATTAGCAGGAAATATAAAGAAACATTATAATTTAGGGTAAATTAAGGATCTTATAATCTTACTTTTCCGAACTAGTTAACATTTTTCAATTGAAATAATAATGTTGTTGAAACATACATTTAATCAGTAAATATGTATTTTTAAAATGTATTCTCTTACATTGACTTAGTTTTTTTCTCTAATCGTGTTGTAACAAAATAAGAGACCAAGTTCCAAGAATTTGCTCAGAAGAACCAAATGGCAGTACTAAGTCAAGGTACCTAAATTCAAAAGTGGGGGTTGGGTTGATCAAATTTTAATGGATCTCTATCGTGGAAATGTCAAAGATACTCAAATTTCAATGTATAAAAAAAAAGTAATTAAACGATATTCACTCATTTAACAACTTGTGTCTCCATATCCTCTGCTTGACGTTAAAAAATGGGCACCACCATAGTACGTCTGTTTTTTTTTTTTCTTTTCTTCTCTTGTTTTATTTACTAGTTAGCTGAGTTATTAATGACAACAATGATTTTCTTACCCAAATGCATTTATGATGGCCAAAACTTCACAAGAAATGACACAAATCACAATCATTCATCGACGTGCAACTTGGTGCGATATATATATATATATATATATATATATATATACATATAATATAATACTATAAATAAAGGACGATTTTGTTTTCTTGTTAATAACTACTTAAGAATTATTTCTAAAACTGTGTTCATTTGTTACCGAAGGTAGAAAACCTCTAATTTCTAAATAATAATATACTTCCAACTCACTCGTTATATATTTTTATAAAATAAAAAAGAAAAACTTCAGTTTGAGCAAATCTTTCTTGTGCATTTTATTAGAATTTATGATTATTTTTACATGAATGAGAAAGGTAAAAGAAAATATAGAAATCAATAGAGAAATCACGAGAGAAAAGGTAAAATATATAATAATAAAATGGTTTATATTTTAAAACAATCGGTAAAAAATATATTAAAACAAACACAAGTAAATAAATTTCAGCTACTTATATTTTTTTATCAGACAGAATAACAATGAATGGATAGTAAGTTTAAAAACTCCCAAGGACTTGCATTTTTAAGTATGAAGAGTAGCAAGTTTAAAACATAAGCTGTGTAATAATATTAATAGACGGAACTCATAGATGTTTGAACTCAAAGAGTTTTCACTTTAATATCATTGTAAAATTTTGATTAGAGAGAGATTAAACTTAAAAGATTGTGTGAAACATTTTCAACGATTTCTTTGAAATTTTGAAAATAAAAAACAAAAAAAAAAGATATTGAAATGAATTTATTATACTCACCAGGGCAACAGAGTCACGAGCAGCCAGAGCAAGTATATCTGAACAAGAAACAATACTTCCACATGCGTTATGCACGCTCTCACGGAGGGCTTCGATGATCTGGAAAGCCTCCGGTCGGAGAGTCAAGTTGGGTGGCGCTTCCTGCTCACCCGGCCCACTCGCAGATCCCGCCAGCAAAACTGATCCATCACAACCCTGCATAATTAACAATAAGCACCAAATTGCGTCAAGCAAGATTTTTTTGAGTCAGGCTTTAATATGTTCAAAGTGGTAGGTAGATACCTGGACAAAGCAATCATGGAAGTGAAGGCGAAGCAAGCCAGCAGCTTGGCCAATATCCTGTTGGAAAACCGTCTGGAGCTGTTCTCTGACAATGGATTCCAAGTTTGGGCAGCTAGCGTCATAAAAGGTCAATGAAAGTCCATCGACTATAGGTGGAGAGGGAAAGCTTTGAGCTGTAATGACATGAAAATGGGGAGAAAGTAGTAGTAAAAGAGAAGAGATGATGAGAAGCAGCATAGATGTTGAAGAAACAGCACTCAGTTTCAGAGCCATGGTATGGAAGCTTTTTTTTTTTTTTCCCCCTCTTCTGTAATTAAGAAGAAAAACCAAAGGTTTTGAAGCTATTTATTACGAAATTGGACCGACAGAGTTACCAAATTACACGCTAAGGTTTTGCGTTTTCATATTACGAGTGAGGACCACGTGGTGGCCACAGTCTTCAGCTTTTTTTTTCTTTTTTTTTATAATCCAAATTAAAATTGAGGCATGAGGGCATTTTAATAGAAAGTTATTCACCCATATGTATATGTATATTCACCCATATGTATAAAGAAAATAAATTACTATTAATTTTTGTGATTAATTATGTTAATTGCTCAATGTTTCGAGGAATGTTTTCCACCTCTTTCTGATTATCTTTTTTTAATGACTTGATATTTGAATGTCTAATGCCAGAGGCAGTCTAAGCATGTGTTTCATGGTGCTATGTGAGATGTTAAGACATTGGGGAAAAAATATATAATTTATATATTTATCACCATTTTTGTTTATAAATAGATTATAAAATTTTAATATCAAGTTTAATATGTGAATAATATTATTTAATGGGAAGAAATAAGAAATGACTATGGATCTCTTGTTTTAATATTATATTAAATTTGTCTCCTATTGAAATATTTAAATTGAAAGAAAAAGGAAAAATTATACTGTAGTATATTCATTTCGCTTGGTCTGATAAATCTCGTGATATAATAGTGAAATCTGTCATGCAACTTTGAAAATTTTACAAAACTTTGTTTGAAATTCAATTTGAGATGAAATTAGTAAAATATTTTAATTTGAAAAGATAAGAGTACATTTCTTTTGTCATTTCACTAAAGGGAAAATAAACTACTTTTATCATTGAAGCATTATTGCAGCCAAAAAGAATAATGTAAGGAAGGAATATTCCCAACATGGCATCTTCTTCACGAAAAAAGCTAATGGACCTCGGCAAACCCAAACTTTTTAATGGATTTAAAGTCTTTGATATGACTTGCTCTCTTTGTTATATTTTAAATATTTTACATATATTAATAAAAAAAATTAATTCTTAAAAATATCAATGCCATACTTTTTTAAAAAAATTTGAAACTAAACTATTCTTTATGTCTCACAATGTCATTTTTTTTACACATAAAAAAATGAAAATTAATTTAGTTAAAATGTAAATTTTATATACATTTTTTTATATATATCGTTACTAATCTTTAATTATTTAAATTATTTCGAAGCAAATAAACTAATAGTTTTTTCTTTTGAAATTACAATTTCAAGCAATTTTGTAATTGAATATTAATGGTTGATTTTAAGATTTTATTTATCAATTGCTTTATGATTTAGTTTTAATGTGTAAATTCAACATAAAATTAATTTGTAATTGATAACAAGAAATAGAAATTAACAGTAAATGTGAAAATGAAAAATTAAATATAAAATTTATATAAAAAGTTGACTATTTTTTTAAGACAATTAAAAATAAAATAGTGAACTATCTTTATGCAACTAATAGAGTATTTATTTTCTCTCTTCTCATATGAGAGTGGACAATATTAGAAATATCATACAAAAGAACATAGCAATCTTGATATTTTTAAATCATAGTACAATTTATTTTCTTTTTTTAGACAATCATAGTACAATTTCAAGTGTTATTATGCATTGAATCTTGATATTTTTAAATCATAGTACAATATCTATTCTTTCTTCTTTTTTTCTTTTTTTTGAGGGAATCATAGTACAATTTCAAGTCTTATTATGCATTGAATCTTGATATTTTTAAATCATAGTACAATATCTATTCTTTCTTCTTTTCTTTTTTTTTTGAGGGAATCATAGTACAATTTCAAGTGTTACTTTCTATAAAAAAATAAGTGAGTGTTTTTTTTAGAACTGAAAAAGTAAGTGTTATTTTAATCATGAGAAATGGTAAAAAGGATTATCTCATATTTTTTATTTTAACCAAAATCAACTCTCATTTATTAAATTTTATTATAAATTTCTATTGCTAAATAGATAAAAGAAGACTAAGTTAAATTTTTCCACATAAAATTTCATACTTCAAATTTATTTTGGAAAAGAGAACAAGACAAGATGATGTGGCCTTCCGGAACTCCTACATTTCTTTATTCATCGGTTTACCAAATCAAAACAGTATAATATTTAGCTGAATAATTAACGTTTCTACACGTCCAGTATCCACCTAATTGGATTTTGTTTGCTTTCCTTTGGTAATTCACCTATTGATAGTGTATTTTTATCCTAATTTGAGTAGACCTGGAATTCAACATCAATACCCAAAAAAAAAACAAATTAATAAATAAATTCATCAAATTAATGGAATTTCATTTTTTTTAATACGATTAATTTAGCATATGAATCTCCCTTAACAAGAACTTTTTTCCATGCCATTGTTAAGGGGAGGAAAGATCGTCTAATGCTAGGAGCTATCAATGTGGCAAAAAGAACCGTTTCCAATTACTCTAAAAAAGAAAAAGAGTTATTAGTGAATATAACTCTAACTATTTTGGTTTTAATGAATTTGGTCCAAACTTTTCTTTTTTATAATTTTTCATCTATATGTTTTTTTCCTTTTGGTGGAATTGATGATTAACTTTTTCCCTTTGGTATATTTGGTCTTTATTTTTTAAAATTTTTATAAGATTAATCCAATATCTTTTATTTTCACATAATTTGGTCTCTAACTCATATCAAGAATTATATCCATTGGTTAATGACTTTGGGAGTAATAATGTGAAAATAAAAAATATTGAGTCCATCTTATCAAAAATTTTAAAAATAGGGACAAATATATCAAAGAAAAAAAAAAAGATAAGAATCAAATTTTTTTCAAAAAAACCAAAAAATTCAAAAAATAAAAGTTTAGACCAAAACTAAAATAGTTAAAGGTCATATTCACTCTAAAAAACCAAAAAATTCAAAAAATAAAAGTTTAGACCAAAACTAAAATAGTTAAAGGTCATATTCACACGTGAGTCAAAAGAAAATAGATCCTTCGAGAAGAGGGCTAATTAAGAGAAGTCATAGCGTAGACTATTTGGTATATTGGTTTAAAAAAAAAAGGAAGTATTTTTATAATTTAGAATTACATCAGTTCGTCGCATCAGTTGCTGATTAGAGTAGGGGAACAGAAAAATGGATCCATATGAGACTGGCATTTTCCACTTGTCCTCAGCTGTAGGAGAGAAGAAGGAAGAATTTTAAAGCAAGTGGTACAAATTTTCAATGCCGACAATGATGACCAGTCTCATTTCTACGCCACACTGAAGGATTAGCTAGCCGATGACCTCTTTATACATATTACTGAGTTTTGTTATGGGAAAATTTTCTAATTTTAAATTCGGGATTCTAGATGTTAGGTCCTGTAAGATTCGTAGAACTGTGTAGGAAACTTACAAATAATAACAATATTGAGATCATTAGGTACACTCTTTTGAGTTTTCTCTTGAAACAATAAATGATTATTGGCAGAACAGTTGGGATTGGGGTAGGAAAAGGGGCAGCCCGACAGGTACATGGAACTTGGAAGAGGGAAGAAAGTAAAACTTCCTTGCCTTCGGTGTTAGAAGGCTCTCCATTTTTGTTTTTATTAGGTCGCGATCACTAATACATTAAAGAAATTAAAATAGCGAAAGCAACGAGAAAATACTAAATTTTATGTGGTTCGAAAAATTCTATTTTACGGTGCTCAGTCGGATCACACCTTCACTATAATTCAATTTATTACACTCTCAGGAAAGTAAAAAAGCCCTAAATAGTTCTCTACGTTCACACAGTACAAAAGAACGGATTTAATCGATATACAAATAACAAGAAACCAAGGGTTTCAGAGAGAAATAGAGATAAGGTCTTGAGAGAAAAACACAGAGAGACGGAAACCCTAAGTATATCCGCTAGGCTTCTGAAATGATAAAAGAATAATATATACTAGGACATCCGGGTGTGGATCGATTTTGCCCGATCCACACGGTTGACCCCGTGAGCCTAAACTGGGTGTGATTCGATCCGATTCCACATGCCAAGCCCAGACCAAAAGTAATAAAACAGAAGCCCAATTGACAATAATAACAAACACAAGATTATTATTCAGAACATTTTGGGCTCATTATTAGGTTTAAGCCCTTCTTGATTTTGAGGGCATAACAAACTTCACCTTGAGTTTAAAATCAACCAAAAAAAAAAAAACACAACTATAGTGAGGGAGTTAACTCCAATGACATCATTGCACTTCCCTTCTCGACCAATTTCCAATTTGATCAATGTGAAGCAAGTCCCTGCATTTAAAAAATTTATCAGCAGACAAGATTTTAGTTCCAAAATCAATAGAATTATCATGAGTGTTAATTTTCTCAACATCAACAACACCATTAGTAACCTTTTCTCTAATAAATGGTATTTGACATATATATATATATATATATATATATATATATATGCTTGGTTTTATTATGATAAACAGGGTTCTTACAAAGATACAAAGAACTTTGGCTATCAATGAAAATAATAGCCTTAGTTTTTAGGAATTTTAATTCTTTCAGCAAACCTTGAAGCCATATGGCTTCTTTAATGGCCTCAGTAGTAGCAATGTACTCTGCCTCAGTGGTGGATAGAGCAACAACATATTGTAACTGAGATTTCCAAGAAATACAGTTTCCAGCAATAGTGAAATAATAAGAAGTAGTAGATTTCCTACCATCTTTATCACCAGCAAAGTCAGAATCCACATAACCTACCAGATCAATGTCATCAAACCATTTGGAATAATGTAGGCCAAAATTTCAAGTGCTATTTAAATACCTCAACAACCATTTCAATGCAGACAAATGTTCTTTACCTAGGTTAGCCATGAATCTGCTCAACAAACTTATAGAATAAGCAAAGTCAGGTCTAGTAGAAACCATAGAATACATTACAGAACCTATAACCATCCTATAAGGCACATTTTTCATTTTAGATTTCTCATTTTTAGTTTTAGGACAAAATTTGGTGGACAATTGGAAATGAGTAGCTAAGGGCATGTTAACAGGTTTACAATAACTCATAGAAAATCTAGAAATTACCTTTTTCAGAAAAGATTTTTGGGAAACAAATAAGGAATTTTCATTCCTGTTTCTATGAATATTCATGCCAAGAATCCTAGATGCATGATCTAAATCTTTCATATCAAACTCAGATTTAAGCAAGCATTTCAGTTTGTTCAATTTTTTTTCTATTTGCATGCAATTAACATATTATCAACATACAACAGCAGATATAAAATAGAGTTAATAGAGCTTCCAGAAAAATATAAACAACTGTCATATTGACTCCTCTCAAAGCCATTCTTTATCATAAATGAATCAAATCTCTTATACCATTGTCTAGGAGATTGTTTCAAGCCATAGAGAGATTTCTTCAACAAACATACAACATTTTCTTTTTCTTTTGTTTCAAAACCAGGTGGTTGTCTCATGAAGATAGTTTCTTCAAGTTCAGCATGTAAGAATGCAGTTTTAACATCTAATTGTTCCAACTCAAGATCATAAAAAACAATTAGTGCATAGTGAGTAAGATAAGAGTAACCATACCTGTCAGGAGCTTTCATATTTCTCCTGGTTCTATCTCTTGCAAGTTGATAATCTTGAAGAGCCAGATCATGAGCTTCAAATTGTTGATCACAATCATCATCAGAATTGATTTTTGATTCATGTTCTACATCTTCAGGTATCTGACCTGCAGTTTCTGCAGTAGGGGCAGTATTTTGTCCATCTGATACCTCATTCCCACCACCAGTTGTGGGTAGAGTTTGTGTCTCAGAAATGTCTTCCATCTCAATAGGAACTTTCCTGCTTGAGGGAAGATCAGTTGTATCAGTATTTAAAACAGTTTTAAGATGACATGTAACTTTCATTGAAGATGACATCTCTACTAATGACAACCTTCACTCATGGTTCACCTTTCAACCAGATTTTATACCCCTTAACTTCATTAGGATAGCCTAAAAAGATTCCATTTTTAGATATGGGGTCTAATTTACCTTCCCTTTGGTGTGCAAAGGCTGCACACCTAAAAACTCTGAGATTGCTTAAGTCTGGTGAAATACCAGATCATAATTCTTCAGGAGTTTTGAAATTAATAGCACTGGAAGGGATCTGTTTATTAAATAGACTGCAGTGTTAACTGCCTCTTCCCAAAAAGGTTTAGGAAGACCAGAACCAATCATGAGACATCTTACCTTTTCCATAATGGTCCTGCTCATTCTTTCAGCAACCCCAATGAATTTATGTTTAACAATACCACAAGATGCACACAAGTGGTTAAAGTTCTTATTACAAAACTCTAAACCATTAGTAGTTCTAAGAAATTTCACTTTCTTATTAGTTTGATTCTCAATAAGAGTTTTCCATTCTTTGAACTTTTCAAAGGTTTGATCTTTGGACTTCAACAGATAGATCCAAACCTTCCTAGAAAAGTCATCTACAATTGATAGAAAATACATATTCCCCCCATAAGTGCAAACCCTTTCAGGACCCCAAAGATCAGAATTAATATATTATAAAACCTCAGTGGTTTTGTGTGTGCCAGTTGAAAAACTTAATTTATATTGTTTTCCTAAGATACAGTGATCACAAAATTCAATTGACTCAACATGGTCACCATTCAACAAGTTCTGTTTACTAAGAATTTGTAAACATTTCTCACTAATGTGACCTATCCTTCTATGCCACAACATGGACTTATCAAAGATGTGCTTACCAAAGAAAGCAGTGTTCTTATTTTCAGTAGAGCCAATCAAGACACATAATCCATTCTTTTTCTCACATTTCAGAATGACTAAAGAACCCTTACAAACCTCAAGACAGTCATTCTCAGCTTTATAAGAGTAACCACAAGTATCAAACATGCCAAGAGAAATTAGATTTCTCCTCAAATCAGGAACATACCTTACATTAGTCAATTTCCTGATCACACCATCATGCATTTTTATACACATAGAACCTATTTCTTCAATTTTGCAATGTTCATTATTGCCCATATAAACCTTACCTTCATAAGTACTTTCAAAATAATTAAACCAGTCCTTATTAGGACTCATATGAAAAGTACACCCTGAGTCAAGTAGCCATTCATCATAAACACAATTAGTAGAAGTAGTGGCACATAAGACCTCATCATACATAGTATTGGCAGGAATGTCAGATTCATTTAAGTTGTTACTATCATGATGCATGCTAGAGTGATTCCTTTTCCTATTCAGTTTCTCATCCTTAATTCGTTTGAAACACTTGTTTTTTAGATGGCCTTCTCTGCCACAGTAAAAACATTTTCTTCTTTCTTTATCTCTAGATTTGGATCCACCCTTACTCCTAAATTTAATTCTGTTAATATTAAATTCATTTTTCTCTGGTCTACCCCTAGCATAAATGTTCTCTCCATTCCCCTTATTTTCCATCCTAAGGTCTAACTCTTTTAATTGCAGAGCAAATTTAACACTAGTATAACACATTGATTCTCATCAGAAATAACTTCACCAATATTAGATAGATCAACAATAATTTTATTAAAATCATCAAGATTATCATCAAGAAACTTTGAAGCAGACATTTTAAATCCAAACAATTTTTCTTTCAGATAGATTTTGTTTGAAAGAGACTTTCTCAAGTACAGTTCATCAAGTTTATTCTATATCTTTTATGCAGTATCAAGATCAGTTAACTGTCTAAGCATATTGTCAGATAGATGCAGAATAAGTGTACTGTGGGCTAAATCAAGTTTTTCAATCAACACCTCATCTTTCCATGACTCAAGAAAGGACTTAAGATCACAAATAGCAAGGCCTACCTTTTATGTATCAATATGACTTTCATTTTCATTTTCCAGATACCAAAATCACCTTGATCGTTGAAAGCCTCAATATCAGTTTTTGCAATGCTCATTAGTATTCACAACAGATGTGCAATAAACACAAACAGATTAACAGTAAAAATGACTAGGAATATAATGCACAATTAATACCAATTAAGCAGATAACAAAAATCCCTAACTCATCACAGAATGATCAATCGCATTCATCCAACGTAAATTGTTAAACCAAAACACTTCAAATATAAATAAGCAGTAATCTTCTTATAAGAAGAACTCACTCACACCCACAAATAAGTTTGCAGAAAACAGGAAAAATCACCAGGACACAAATACGCAGTGCCTCTATGGGGCACCCGCCAGGCCTGGGTTTTGTCAGATTTTTAAAGGGATGAGACTTGTCAAGGTTTCTTCTGAGTTTAAAATCAAAAGTCCTAAATTTAGGATTGGGTAAAATTAGGGTTTCGAGATACCGCCTTAATCCATCTCGGATTTATAGAATAAGTATAGAACCTGGTGTATGCCGGTCTTGGCTTGGGACAAATCGAACTGCAACATGGAGATTTCGCTCAGCACAGATCGAACTGCAACCCGATGCTTTGATACCACTATTAGGTCGTGACGACTAACATATCAGATAAATTAAAATAGCGAAAGCAACAAGAAAACACCAGATTTTACGTGGTTCAGAAAATCCTACTCCACGGTATTCAGCCGGAGCACACCCTCACTATAATCCAGTTTATTACACACTCAGGAAAGTACAAAAGCCCTAAATAGTTCTCTATGCTTACACCGTACAAAAGAACGGATTTAACCGAGATACAGAGAGCAAGAAACCAATGGTTTCAGAGAGAAACAAAGATAAGGTCTTGAGAGAAAAACATAGAAACCCTAAGTACATCTGATAAGTTTCTGAAATGAGAAAAGAACAATATATACTAAGACATCCGGGTGTGGATCGTTTTTGCCCGATCCACACGGTTGACCCGCAAGCCTAAGCTGGGTGTGATTTGATCCGGTTCCACATGCCAAGCCCAGACCAGAAGTAATAAAACAGAAGTCCAGTTGACAATAATAACAAACACAAGATTATTGTCCATAACATTTTGGGCTCATTATTGGGTGTAAGCCCTTCTTGATTTTGAGGGCAGAATCCAACAGTTTCAAACCTGTCCATTTTTCTCATCCCACCTATTTCTAGTTACTGATTTAAAATTTATATGATTTCTAATATAACACCCTTATTTTTCCCCCTCCAAAAGTACCTTTAAATCCTCTCTCAAACTTTCAATAAATTCTCATATGCTCTATTCTAATGACACAGTTTGGGTATTAATTCAAAAGTAAAAATTTACAAATATTATTTAAAATAAAAGTTAACTAAAAAATATTATTTATTTAAGCTATTATGTCAAAAATAATTTACTTGAAATTTAAAATATGTATAAATAATGAAAAATTATTGGAAACTCAAAGATATATTTTTCTCAAAATTGATACATTATTTTTATTTATTTTTAAGAAATAGATAAAAATTTGAAAGATTAAAATATTCAATTTTGTAAAGAAATATATTAATTAATTTAAATGCATTTTAAAATGTAAAGACTGCTCCTTTTCTTTTCTTAATTTTATTTGCTTAAATCAATGCTTCTAATAATCGAAAAGGAAAAAACAATCAATGCTTTTGGCAATCAAAAAGGTAAAGACAATCAATGCTTCTGATTTTGTAAAACTATTTTTTCAAAAAAAATGTAAAGACTAAAGGAAACGGGAAGGGGGACATGCCCCACACCTTTGGTTGTGGCTTTGCACATGGTTGATAAGATCAAGAATCGAAATTCTTGTCCCTCATAACATAGAGCAATTGTCATAACTAATTACGAAAGTTTTGGGGTCACCGGTAGGGTGAGTGTTTGAATCCTGCTAAGGGGTCAGTTAGTGGTGATTTGTTATTCTGTGCGCACTAGTGCACATGCCTAGTGGGAACCCTGCAACCAATTGATGCATAACTCGCGATTAATATGAGAGTAGTTTCTGAGTGATTAAGAATATATTTGATTATTCTAATCATCATGATGCAATCACTTATCTTGTTCAAAATGAACTTGTACAAAAATACTTACGATAGGTTATAGTTGATGAGAATGGTGAAGGTTGCAAGTCGTCATGGTGCATCCACTACAATTATTAATAATGATATATTTGATTATTCTATTCATTATGATGCAGTCACTTATCTTGTTCAAAATGAACTTGTACAATGATATTTATGATGAGTTATAGTTGATGAGAATGGTGCAACATCATATTTGGATGACACGGAGATATCTCTAACTGGGAAGAAGATGCAGACTTAGAAGAAGATATTGACTTATTTGAAAAAGATTCAATATGTTAAGTGATCATCTTAACATAGCAATCGAGTATGATGAGCCATAGAGTTTGGATATTTGGTTAGAGGAAAACAAACAGTTAGTTAGTCATATGTAAACTAAAGCTTAGCGTGTGACAACTTACAAAATATGGGTTACCCATATTTGCATCATTGAATCAAGTAGGAATGATCATGAAAACCTAAACTCAAAGCTAATCGCAAAGCACATAATCCATTTGATTGAGGATAATACAGAATTGAAGTGCATTGATATACGTGTCAACATCCATGAAATATTTCATGCGCAACCAACATACAAAAAATGTTGAATGGCAGTAGATTTGCCTTGAAAGAGGTATATGGCCATACGGGGATTGACCTACATATGTTTCTATTCTACCTTGATTTTTCAAGCCATACCATCCACTAATTAATGTGGGCGGACATACAACTATTCTAGTATTGCCAATGATCTACATCATTCCGTAGTCTCCCAAGCACTATCTAACAATATTGGAGGATTTGCTATAATTTTCATTTCTCACATAACTTTATTGGTGGGTTTAGTGCTTTGTCCCAATTGAGTGATGTTGTTGTAGGCTTAACTCTAATTTCTATGGAGTTATTCATATTGGATGATCTAGATGTTATTCAAAATAGAGGTTGTAGATATGAGGTGATGAATTGAGATCCATATCGCTTGTGACCACTATATAGATCGGGTGGTTGTAATGCATTTGGGGTGCATGATTTTGTTGGTGATGATTGATTATTATTCATGATTGATTTTGTTTTCCCTCATCATGTAATATTTTATTATTTCATACAACGTCATCTAATCCTTGTTTTTGGTAATTTTTAGTTCTTATATTTTAATATAAATATATAAAATTATATATAATTAACATAGATAAACATAATTAATTCTTATAATTATATAAATACAATAAATTTATTATTCAAAGGTTTATAATTATATAAATATAAATATACATTTATAAACATATATATGTGTGTGTGTATTATAATTCTTAAATTAATTATATATATGATTATTGATATACACAATATAGAATTATTATTTTAAAATTATATAATTATAAATATACATTTATAAGCATGTATTTATATATGTTTATTATAATAATTAAATTAATTATAGATGATTATAACACACACAATATATATTATATGTTTATTATAATTATAATTATATGTTTTATTATTATTATTATTACTATATATATGTTTATTATAATAATTATATTTAATTATAATTATTAGTATTATATGCACCATATTTATTATTAATAATATTCATTTAATTATATATTTATAATATATGATAATATTTTTAAGAAAATTTTATTCGAAGCAAAAGGTACATGATTAAATTTTTTTAAAAAAAGTTAAAGAATCGATCCGATAATGACAAGATTGAAGATTAATTCTTTTTTTAAAAAAAAAATGATCAGTCATTAAAAATATCGATTATTAATTACATTTTTTTTATATAAAAAAAGCTCGGCATTCCTATCATTGAACTCTGGTATATGTCGAACCACTATCGTCAAATGATTACAGGATGGAATAAAAAATTGTGGCGGCTTATATTTAGCATAAAAACTCCATATAAAACCTGTTGTTTTGGAGTCATTGATAAATGATAATGCAATATCGATCCTAGAGTTTCTATCCTGACAATGTTGTGCCAAAAATTACTGTATATATCTTTTTCTATATGTATCAGATTTAGGACTAATTAATTCCTAAGTACACTTAGATCATGATCTGAGTAGTTGATAGAAGACTACTAGGGGTCACTACGCTGTATATATAATATATGAATCAGAACCCTTGGTCATTAAAAAGGTTGACAATTGTTATTTTCATCAAAAAAAAAAAATTGATAAGGAGAGCCAAGAACTTCTATATGTATTAGAAATCTCAAAAAGATTATAAATCAAAAGATATATTCGAGTGACAAATAAATATGAAAAAATTAATAAAATTTAAATTTCAAAATAAATTTACATAATATTTCAATAAAAATTTATTCTATTCAAAATTTAAACCTACATTAGCAAAAGATTTTTCTCAATATCACCTCACCTTACCAATCAACTATGCCATATGTACTTCATCAATTTCTTGAAAGATTTTTCTGTACGTCATCTTACCAGTCAACTATGTCATATATACTTCATCAATTTCTTGATAGATGGTGATAGGAATATGATAGATGGTGATAGGGATAGGTTAGGTGCTTAAGCACTGACAACACCCAGATTAACAATGAATAAACATCATAATCTTTTTCTTTCTTTGTTTTCCTTTAGAACCCATATACCACGTGACAGCTTGATAGATTTTGTTACCCTGATCTCGCTGTGCTTGGCTTAATGCGGGTGGGGTGAAACTTAGATATTTTGTTTATTTTGTAGAGTATAATTTAAATTAATAATTTTATAAATACATAATTAGCAAACTACATTTAGTAATGACAATAAAATGATAATTAGCTAGAATTCGCTTGAGCCAACCATGTCAAAGTTGAGGATACCCAAATTTAATGAGAACGGAGTTAAAAATAAACTTTAAAAAGAAATTAACGAGGGAATTGATTTTCTCATTGAAGTTGTGCAATAAATCCCTCTTCACTTTTATTTTTAATAAAAATATTATTTTATTCATAATATTTTTTTAAAAAAATCATCTTATTCAATTTAATTACTTAAAAAATTAAATTAAATAAATTTATAAAGTAAAATAAATTATATTATATTATTAAATATATTGATTAAATTAAATTTATATTATTAATTAGTCATATTATTAATTATATTAATATATTATTATATATGTAAATATATGTACATATTTTTTAAAAAATATACTTATAAATTATATTATTAATTAAATATTTATTGAAACGAATCAAACGAGGTTAAAAAAAAATCAAACAGAAGACTAGGACCGAGCGAAAGATGTGGCGAGTTCGCCACATTCCCTAACTACATCTGTCAGAATTTAAATGGTTAATATTACAATATATATATATAGGTTAATATTACAATATATATATATATATATATATATATATATATATACACTTATTAAAATGAAAACTCCTTTATTACACTCAAGTAAAACTTAGGCCAAGAAACCCCACTTATTACATTAGTCAAAAGAGTCGAAACTTCACCACCACAAACTAAACGCAAATACCACAAAACTGACAAATCTTTTTTAGAACATGGATAAGCCAATTTCTTCGACCTCTTCCACAACAGTAGACAAGAAGGAATTATCACTGTTCCTAACCGAGCAATCTCCTCTTATTTCACCCTGAGTACCAGTCAAAACACTCAGCTGCCCCATCTTTATCATTGCAATCACAAACTTCTCAAAAAACAGAGCTTCATTCACTGCAAAGTCAGTAACAATTCCTCTTGTCCTTCTATCAGTATACAAATCTTGGTCCGATGTGAAGAGCCCTTGCCGGTTCATGAGATCAACATAGTACTTATTATCGAATTTATCTGGGCTTCGGATATCTTGTACGACAGTGTTATTGGAATCGCTTGTGGGGCAAGAGCGTTTGAGATTGTTTGCGAAGGTTTTATCCATGGTGGGATCTTGGCTTGGGTAAAGCCTGTCGGTAAAAGAAGTGCAGTGGCTGATGCCGATGGTGTGACCACCGGAGAGGGCTACGGCATCGGTGGCGTCCAGGTTCTTGGCGGCGAGACGAGCTAGAACCGTGGTCGTGTTGGCGAATGGTGCGACCAGATTGTTTATGGTGGCGTCGCTTGTTGCAAAGCTGATTCCATCTTTTCTTCCCAAGGGGACTTGATAGTCAGGGCCACCAGACTGCATTTGTATTAACCAAAATTTAATTTAATTCACTATTTAATTCATCAATATTTTTGTAAAAAAATAATAAAAATAATTTTGAACAATACTTCAAAACTATAAATGATAAATTACTTAAAACATAAAATATTTCTCAGACCAAGGTCTAAATTAACTGCGTTCCGTACAATAATTTACTAACTTATTCAAACAAGAATAAATGACAAAAACCAGAATTGAATAAAATATTTTTTGCTGAACTGCTCAAAAAGAAAATAATTAATTATATACATCCAAAGGGGATTTTCAATCTATTTTCTAGTGCATCTAATCCAATCTGTCATTTTCACAGAGTGACAACAACCAACTCCAAATATTGATAGTACTACTAATCTACAATATCTTATCTAAACTATTAATTTATCATACAACATTATTATGATCAGTGAGTCTTCTCTGAAAGTCTTTGGACTATAATGATATACTATTAATACTTGCAACCCTCGATTAAAGAACAGAGAAATGGAGAAGGGGTTGCTTTTACCAGGTAAACAGAGTCACGGGCAGCTAGAGCAACGAGATCGGAGCATGAAACAATTCTACCACACTTCTTGTGCACGCGCTTGCGGAGGTCCTCGATGATCTCGAATGCCTTGGCTCTTAGAGTCAAGTTGGGGATGGCACTCTGCTCACTGGGCCCGCTGGCTGATCCCTTCAGCAGCACTGAACCATCACAGCCCTATATAGTTCGTATAATTAATTATTGTCACGCATGAGTATCATAAATGTAAATTATTTTATTTTCTATCACGTTAAACTTTTAAATAAAATAAAATAATAATATAATATTAAAGTGGTAATTTCATATTCAAAATCTACTTAAGTTTCCGTTTGCATAATAAGTTACCTGAACAAAGCAATCATGGAAGTGAAGACGGAGCAAGCCAGCAGCTTGACCAATGTCATCTTTGAACACTTTCTGGAGCCGTTTTCTAACAATAGATTCCACCTTAGGACAACTCTTATCATAGAAGCTCATTGAAAGACCTTTTACTATAGGTGGAAGCTTTTGAGCTTGAGTGCCATGAAAATGGCTAGAAAGCAAAAGGGAAGAAATGAGAAGAAGCACAGAGGTTAAAGAAGCAGCCATGTTTGATACTTCACTTTGTTTCTTTCTTCTTTTTTTCCTTCGCACTGCAAATGTGGGAAACCACAAGCCTATATTTATAGTGAGTAAAAAGTTTCCCGATGACCAAACCTACGCGTTATTAAATAGACCAAATGTGTCTTTATAGCATTGATATTCCAAAGGGGCCTCGTGGCGGCCACATACATCTCCCTTATCTTTTCCTTCTTATACTATTCAAACATCGAATCTCAGTAAATGTTTTTGTTTTTTTCCTTTTCTCTGTCAAGTTGATGTATATTGCACACGAATAATTCAATAAAATAAATTTATATATACATATATATATATATATATATATATGTACCTTTGTGAGGGATATCAACTTGGCTCTGCTTTATCATCGTTTATAGTGTTTCGTAGTTCAAGTTGATATCACTCACAGAGGAAAATGTGTGGATTTCGTCCTCAATTTTTCTTTTCCATCTTTCATCATTTTTCTTATTTTTTTTTCTGATTTAGCGGGATTTAAATATATGACCTTCGATTCTCATATTATTACATATTTTAAAAGTTTAAACTGACTTGATTAAATTTAATTATTTAATAATATATAAAATAAAAAGTTTAATTTGATAAAGAGATTCAATTTATAATTTAATAATATAACATAAAAAATAAGAATGAAGAAGGGGGGAGATATCGGTAATCTATAATGTTCATAACATGCATCCTTTTTCCTTTTTATTATTTTATTTTTAAAAAATGATTTTCGGATAGTTATTTGATAATGACTTTGTTTACTGGATTGGATCAATCATCCATATCCTTGATCTTTTTTACCAAAAATGAAACTTTTAGGAAATAAACACTTGGATATTTTTTTCCTCAAGAACATAGCTAGGGGGAATAGTTTTTCTTTATAAGACAATGAATTGAAACTTGTATTGTGTTCCAAATTATAAATCAAAAGGAAAAATAAAAGTTTTGAATGTATATGATTTATAAAAATGAAGTTCATCTAAATCTTTTACCTTTCTCTTTAGAGGGAAAAACAATAGTAGACCTATAAATTTCATATACTACTCATAAGGTATTGAAAATTAATTTGAAATATATATTGCTGAATAGAAAAATTATAAATTTCCCTAAAATAACATATGTTACAAGTACTGATTACATCAGATCTTAATGTTGCTAAATAATTAGAGACCTTGGATATATATGGGCGTATAATATTCATTATTGGTGCGATAAAATCATCACACCAGACATCAGTATAGATATTTTATTCCAAGTGGCATCAAAAGAAGTGATCAGCAGCCTGAGAGAGGCAATGAAAAACTAACTATTACTTACTTCTTTTTTGTTTTTTTTTTTGAAGAGGTTACTACTACTTATTTATTCAATATTAACTACTACCAGACTACCAGTAGCTCTTGGATATTGGATACATATTAATTAATCGTCCTTCATGTCACGTTTGCCACTTGCTCTGGAAAGGGTAGCTATAATAATTATAATTAAGAAAAGAAGAGGGATCAACAAAAATATTTTGCTGTGGTGCAAACGCTCAAAGTTTTTCTATATCCAACAAATGCCAAACAAGATCAATTGACATTCATCGGCTCATATTAATATATATATATATATATATATATATATATATATTCAAGACCAATTAATCTTCATTTAGATTTATATATATTCAAGATTGTTTTGTCGTGATAAGTATTAATATTCTTTAACCATTACGTAAAAGTCTCTGTGAACATATATGTAAGTTCAAAAAGAAAAACATGTGTGGGTGAGTGCGAGTGTAAATGTGGTGGGGAGGTTAAAACCAAATTTTCTTGCATTGTTCATTGAGAGAAATTCTTATATGAACGTTGGTCGTGTTTGAATTAGAATTTCTTGTATAATTTTATTTTTATTTTGTTTTGATAGGTAAAAGTTGTTTGAGAATTCAACTGACAAAAAACAAAATTTATGATGTAAATAATTTTTTAACAATGTTTAAGATAAAATTCGTCATTTTCTCTTTAACAAAATTATTTCATACTATTTACTTTTCACTTTTAGATTCCATTGTTCATGTTTAATTATGAGGATAGAAAATAATTTGATACTTCCCCACCATATGTTGTTTACCTTTGAAAGAAATACCCAATAAAAAAGAAGATAATTCAAGGTAAGACTTAGATGTCTCATGTCATCATAGCATGCCAAAACCCATTTCGGACCCATTTTGTAAAGCAAAATTGTACTAATATTGCAATGTCTGAAAAGCAAAAGTGGGGTTTCATTTTATATTCAAAGCTCCAATAACTTCCCTTTTTTCAAAAAGAAATACTTTTGATAATCATTTCGTTTGGTGGACTTGGCCACCATATTTCGATAATAACTAAGTTGAGAAAGTTTTTTCAATTTGAATGGTCTTCACAGTACTTATTTTTCACTTAAAGATTAAATTAAGTATAAAATTTTTTGTACAAAAATATAAAATGTATTTTTTGTACAAGATTTGTATTTATTTTTCATTAACTAAATTTATTTTGTTCTTCTATTTTACCTTGCATATTCTTACTAGATATTAACTAGCATGTATATAAGCTATTTTTATGCATGTTGTGTTTAAAAATGCATCATCTTAAAAATACTTCACTCCTTTCGAAAGAGAAAAAAAACTAAGAATTTTTTTTTCTCTAGATGGAAAATATTGAGGTTGCCCTAATCTTTATATAGCAGCTGGATTGAAAACTTGTATCATGTGTTTTCTAGTGAAAACTTTTACAATAAACATTTGACAATATTGAACATGCTATAATTACAAGTACATCAAATTGCAACACTAATTGCAATTCTGTTAAAGGTAATTTTCCAATTGCTTAAAATAAATAATTTTATCTTTTAGTTAAAAGTTTATCTTTGAATTGTTTTTATACGTTTACTTTTAGCACAAAAGAAGAAAAACAATAAAGAACTGTTTTAAATAACTTATTATGAGATAATGTTAATAAGTAAATGTGTAACTTTATTAGTAAATGAGTTTCAATTATAATTCTAAAGATCATAGTTCCAGTTTACTATTCAGTGTTAAAATTTTTTTTATTGAGATGCTTCTCAAATAATATTAATAAAATATTAATTTTTAAAATAATTTTTTTCATAAATGTTTCAACAAGTAAAAAAAGAGTTAGGAGGACAGGCAATCTAAAGCTCTAGGTAACAAATTGTTCGTGTGGAAACTTTACCCAGCCCAGCATGCTTTGGGTTAGACTCTTCTCATGAGATCAAATTCATTATGCAGGTCAACAAAGGTGACTTGAGCTGCAACATGCCCCTATTCATGTTGCCCGCATCCAAAGTACCTTGGCGTAATCATACAATTGAATTGATCGTTCCCACAGGAGTGTTTATTAGATTTTGGTCATCAGAATAATTAACCTAGGGAAAAGATTGTATATCTATTGATGTAAAAACCTATTTATACAGATATACATATAACCGACTATGAATAATTCTAATTACACATGAATTGAATAATCCTACCTTAATTCTAACTCTACATAGATAGCTCCTCACGGATATAAATATCCCTACATAATATTACATATATATTTCAACACTCCCCCTTTAAGTTGATGTGTTTAAATTTCCAACGTCCAACTTGGATAATAAGAAATTTGTGTGTTCCTTAGCAAGAGCCTGTGTCAAATAATCTGCTAACTGATGAAAGGAAGAAATAGCAATGAGAAGCACAACACCTTTGGTTAATTGTTCATGAATAATATAACAATCAACTTCAATATATTTTGTTCGTTCATGAAAGACGGAGTTTGCGGCTATGTGTCTTGCATCCTGATTATCACAATATATAGAAATAGGTGACTGAGGAACACCAAAATCTTTTAACAACTGAATCAACCATAACAGTTCTCAAGTAGTCATAGACATAGCTCTATATTCAGCTTCACCCGAATAATATGATACAAAAGTTTGTTTCTTACTCTTCCAAGATATCAAATTATTCCCAAGGAAAATACATAACCCAGTAGTCGACCTTCTAGTCATAGAACAACTAGCCCAATCTGAATCTACATATGCAAGAAGTTGTAATGAACTAGAAGATGAGTAGAAGATACCTTGCCCAACTGTACCTCTCAAATATTTAAATAATCTTTCGGCAACATGACAATGTGGTTCACGAGGAGCATGAGCAAATTGACTGAGAGTATGAACAACACAAGTAATATTCGGTCTGATAATTGTAAGATATATGAGCTTACCAATCAATCTACAATAAGTACCAGGATTATTCAAGAGAGGTCATGTAGTAAATTAAAGATTGAGATTAATTTCCATAGGAGTGTCTACCGGTTTAGCATTCAACAACTTAACATCTTTCAACAAGTCTTTAGTGTACTTCTATTGATTCAAATAAATGCCATCATATGTGTAAACAATCTCTATGCCTAGAAAATATCTTAAGAATCCTAAATCCTTGATCTTAAATCTTTTCAACAAAAGAGATTTCACATAATCTATCAATATTTGGTTGTTCCCTGTCACAACAATGTTATCAACATAAATTAAGATGTAAACAGTTGAATGACCCTGATGAAGAATGAATAAACAATGATCAGCTGCTGATTGCATGAATCTAATGTTAAGAAGTTCCTTGGTCAAAGTAAAAAATCATGTGCAACCAGTATGTTTTAAGCTATAAATAGATTTCAACAATGTACACACAAGTGGTGTCTTTCCATAGTTAGGATGACCAAGTGGAATCTGCATGTAAACTTATTCATTAAGATATCTATGTAAATATGCATTATGAATATCCAATTGATGCAACTTCTACTTTCTAGTACATGCAATGCTCAAAAGAACAAGAAGAGTGACAAGTTTCGCTACTGGTGCAAATATGTCATGATAATCCACACATTCAATTTGAAAATAACCACGAGCTACTAATCTTGTCTTATGTCTCTCAATGGAATCATTTGAATTTCTTTTTATCTTAAAAATTCATTTGCAAGAAATAGGTCTTTTCCCTGTAGGTAAGGGACAAGCTGCCAAGTTTTGTTAGTAGCAAGAGCAAGCAATTCATCACAAATAGCTTTACGCCACTCTGGAAATTTTATAGCTATGGAATAATCATTTGGTTCTAATCCTTGGTCAATGGTAGTGAGAAAAGAGCAATATCTAGGATGTAATGATTGAAGAGAAAGTAAGGAATGCAAACTTAAATTACCGAAAAAGTGATTTGAAATAGAAGACGGAATGACATAATCATCCATCCATTTTAGAGGAGCTCTCGGCCTTTGGCTATGTCGCACCATCATTGGAATTGTTGTGTTGTAAATTATAGTACTAGACGCATAAAAGAGTCAGAATATGGTGGAATGGGTAATGAAATGGGTTGTGAGATTGGACTATTTAGTAAAGGCCCATTTGATGAATTATTAGTTGGTGAATGGTAAAATGGGTAGGCCGTGAATCTTGGTGGGAAATAAGAATAGTGGGTTGTGTGTTGGTGTCATGATGTGAATGTGAATAATCCATAGTATTAAAATCAGATTTGCTAGTTTTAGATGGAAAAATATTTTCATAAAATGTAATATCCCTAGTAATTGAGATTTTATGTGTAATCAAATTATAAATTTTGTAGCCCTTTTGATTTGATGGATAACCAAGGAAAATAGAAAGATATGCACGTGTGTCCATTTTATTTTGAATATGAATATTTTTAGCATATCATAGACACTCGAATACTTTTAAATGAGCATAAGTAGGTGTCATTTTATGTAAAATCTCAAAATATGTTTTTACTTTCAGAACAACAATGGGAGTGTGGTTTATTAAATATGTTGTAGTAAGAATACAATCCCTTCAAATTTTTTATGGTAAACTTGCTTGAAAACGCAAGACTCTACTAGTATTTAATAAATGTCTATGTTTACGCTCTACTACAACATTTTGTTGAAGAGTGTCAACACATGTTAACTCATGTAAAATACTAAGAGAGGAGAAAAAATTGCGTGCTTCATTTTGAGTAAATTCAAGCTCATTATCGCTGCGCTTTTTACAAATTTTTCAAATTATGTAAATGTCATGATAATAAAAACTTTTAAGATAGATAATGCCTGAGATTTATTTTGCATAATATAAACCCAAGTACAACAAGAAAAATCATCCACAATGGTTAAAAAGAAACGAACACCAGATAGTGAATGAACTGAAAAAGGTCCCCAAATATCTATATGAATGAATTCAAAACATTCAGAAGTCTTGATAAAACTTGAATTAAAAGGTAATCGAGTTTGTTTGGCTAGTGGGCAAAGATTGCAGTCACATAATTCTTTGAAAGAAATACTGGAATCAAGTTTAATTAATTTTGGATAAAGTGACGAAGTTAAATTACCCATGCGCTAATGCCAGATATCATAGTCAACTATAAATGTTGCTCCCATTGCTTTTGCGAATTTTTGTGGATTTGACGTAGCCATCATATATAGTCCATCACGCTCTTGTCCCCATCCAATTACTTTCCCCGTCATTCGGTCATGCAAATAACAAAAACGGGGATGAAACTTAAACTTAAAATGTGAGATTTAGAGCACATGATCTAAAGGAATATTATTTTGTAACATGAGATGACCACTTCCTGTAATTGCATATGTGTTACCATATGGAATTGTGATTTGATTATGTGTAGAGATCGGGGTAATGGACGGATGAGGAGAACAAATAATATGCAACATAAATCAAGGAACCAAGGAGTCAAAGATTGGGAAGATAACATAGATGCAAGGATTTTAACATCAAGAGGAATATTCAGTTGAGGTTTAGTAATGAAAAGTGACATTAATTGTTGAAGTTGGTTGCAAAACAAGCAGGAGATAGCTGTGAATTATTTCCTGCATTTAATGAATCTGTTGCAGTCGTGGTTGCTAACAAAGTTGGCTGGCCTCGTCCTCCCCTATCTCCTCGACGTCCACTGGCACGACCACCACGCCCAGCACTAGGACCATGCTTCTTGCGACAATAAGGCTCCTCATGACCCTTGAATCCACAAAAAATACATGGAATATTTGATTTAATAGGGAAATTCCTAATTATGTGGCCACGCTGATGACAGTAGTTTCAAGTAACATTGGAATTCCAACTAGTTGATGTACTAGTATAACTTAATTGTGAAGTTGAAGTTGAAGATGGATTCGGTTTACTAGTGGTAGTAAAGGCTAAAGCATTGCCATCAAGTAACATCGACATGGCTGAAACAATCTGTCGTTGGTGTTCATCCTGTATCTCCATTAAGTAGGCGTCAACCACGGTTATGAGGGGTTTCATCACAAGAATGTTGTTTCGAAGCTGTGCAAAATTTTCATTGAGACCCATCAGAAACTCGATCAAACAATCACGCTAAAAAATAGTAATTTTGTGGCAGTGGAGTCGCAACGACAAGAATTGTCGACTTGGTATAACCTCAGCTCATCCCACAAAGCTTTGAGGGATGTATAATAAGCAACAATACTCAAGTTTTGTTGTCGAGAATTGGAAATTGAACGTTTGATCTCATAGATACGAGATGCATTCCCGGTGGCAAAGCGACGACTAAGTTCATCCCAAATTTCGCAGGTTATGCTTGCAAACGTTAAACTGGAAGCAATATCTGGAGCAACAAGTTGATAAGCCATAAGGTTACGAGGCTGTTAACACGACACCAAGGAGAAGATAGAGCAGATCCATCTTTTGGTATGGCAATGGAACCATCAACAAAACAAAATTTATTCTTGGCATTCAATACTAAGGTAATAGCTTGGCACCAAATATGGAAGTTGTCTCCATTACTGGAAAGTAGCTATGAAACAAGAGAGTTATTTGTTACTATAGAGTGGCTAACATAATATGGAGAATCAAGGGAAATTTTTGAAAAACTGGTGGTAGATAAGAGTTGTGAAGTAACGGTTGTGGAAAAAGAAGAATTAGTTTGATAGTTTGTCATTATTCCTGTGAAGAAGAACATGAAAAAATAAACAAAATAATTGATGGGAAGAAGGAAATGTGAGGAGCAAACAAAGTTAGGGTTTGTCCTGGAGCTCTAATACCATATTAGATTTAGGTAATCAGAATAATTCTAATTACACATGACCCTATATATATATACATATACATATGACCGACTATGAATAATTCTAATTACACATGGATTGAATAATCCTAACTTAATTATAACTCTACATGTATGAATAATTCTAATTACACATGGATTGAATAATCCTAATTTAATCCTAACTCTACATGGATAGTTTCTCACATATATAAGTATCCCTGTATAATATTACATATATATCTCAACAATATTTTTGGCGTCTAAACTTTTAAAAATTTTAATTAGGTTAAAATGATTGTTTTTAATTTTTAAATTTTTCAAAATTTTAATTGTAACCCTCTCATCATTAGGTCTCGTTAAATGTTGAATTGACATTTTCTCCTGAATTGCACATAATACCTCAAAAAGTTAGTTTCGTCAAAAAAAAATCAAAAATGTTAAGGGTCAAAATTAAAATATGGTTAGAGACCTTATTACAAAAAAAAAACTATATTTTTTTTCTTTTGTTCCTCTCATTCTTCTTCTTCAACAAGAAATTCTATCATTTCAAAGAGAGTCATAGACATTCCAATTGAGAGTTTTTTTTCGACGGGGAGAAAGTAGGGATGTCAATGGGGCGAAGCGGGGCCGGAGTCCCCTACCTCTGACCCCGACCCCGCTTTAGAACACTCGTCCCCGCTCCCACCCCGTCCCCGCTTTAGAATGTTTGAAGAAACCCCGACTCCGACCCCGACCCCGCTTTAGAACACCCGTCCCTGCCCCCAATTCAGCTTCGTTTTTGACCCCGTTTTGACTCCTGTTTGACCCCTGTTTGACCCCTGTTTGACCTCCCGTTTGACCCCTGTTTGACTCCACTTCAATTTTTAAATTTTTTTTTTTTTAAAAAAAAACTATTTCATCATACCACTAAAATCTAAAATAAACTCAATGCATATTTCATCATAGTAAACTACAAATATTAAGGCACAAGCTCATTTAAACATGTCTGTCTCATACTAAAATTTTTTTAAAAAATAAAGCTTCCAAACTAAAAACTTCAAATACAAAATAATGAAATATTTCATATATCGAATACAATCACTAATATAAATATAAATCATTATCCTTAAAAAACTATAAATTATAAACAATCTTCCAAAATTGAGCTTTCATTCTTCAATTCAACACATGTCATTCCATGCAATGAGGTTCTTATAGTTAGATATATAGTTATTATATAATTTATGGTCACATATTTTTTTTATATTCATATATAGTTAATAATGTAACTCATAGTTAGTTAGGTATATAGTTAATATTATAAACTTATTTAAATAAATATAATTAATAATATAATTTATAGTTACATAGTTTTTTTAATCATCACATATATATATAACTATTTTAAGTATATCGTTAATATTATAAACTTATTTAAATTAATATAGTTAACTATATAATTTATAGTTATATAGTTTTTTTTAATCTTCACATATGATTCATGGTTAATAATATGATTCATAATTACTTAGTCAATAATATAAACTCATTTTAATCTACATAGTTAATAATATAAACTCATTTACTCAATAAAGTTAATAATATAATTCATAGTTAGTTAAGTATATATTTAATAATATAAACTCATTTAAATCAATATAGTTAATAATCATATTTACATAGTTTTTTTAATGTTCATATATAGTTACATAAATAATAATATAATTATTTTAATTTACATTTTTAATAATATGATTCATAATTAATTAGTGAATAATATAAACTCATTTGAATCCACATAGTTAATAATATAAACTTATAGTTAGTTAGGTATAATAATGTAAACTCCTTTAATAATATAACTCAATTTATTTTAAATTTTTTTTAAAGTAACCAAATGGATAAAATTGTTTTCTTTTTTAAAAAATACTAGAAATAAAATAGTATTTTTATTAGAGATACTGAAGCCGAAGTCGGGGATTCGCCTTCGGGAATCCCCGCGCGGATTCAGTGGGGACAAAACAATCCCCGCCCCCGCCCCCGCCCCCGCTAATCCCCACATTTTACAACCCGCCCCCGCCTCCGCCCCCATTGAAGTCGGGGAATCCTGAATCCCAACGGGGCGGGGCGAATCGAATCCCCAATAATCCCCGCTTCATTGACATCCCTAGGAGAAAGACAATCATACCTCCCAAATGATGTTTATAAACTTCTTATTGAGAAAGTGATGCCCAACCATTTTGATTTGAAAACTTATATTGTTGATCTACATTTCACACGTTTTGTCTACAAAAAGGGATGTTGATGTCGAGTTCCTAGCCATAACATTTTACTTTGAAAATTTACTCACTCTCAAAGTTTATCCCTATGATTATCTTCTCAACATTAATAATAATGAATGGTTTCTAGGTTTGCAGAGAGGTGAATTGAAGAGTGATGATAGAGAAAAACATATTTTGCTTGGACACATTATACTGACCAACAAGTTTGTCTATGATCTAGAAAATATGACTATTGGATGAACTGCATATGGTTACAATTCCAGCATCAAAAGTTAAAGAAGAAGGATCTGGAAATGTGCATAGAGTATTACCCACCAAAGATTTAATTTCGTCATAATTACCGATTGAATACCGAAGAATCATATTCCGTCAGTAATTTACTGACAAAATATCAATGAACATTTTTCATCAATAATTTATTTATTAGTTTATAAATATTTTATTTTCTTGGTCAAATTTTATGTTGCCGACGAAATAGAAATGGTTTCTATTATGTCAATAACTTGTCAAAAATTTGAAAGTATAAAAAGCTTAAATTTTTTCTATTTTTTTGGAAAAATAATTTTAGTCTCCAATCCACATAGCCGCCAAACCTTATAGATGAGCCCAACCAACCTTGTAGACTCATTTATTTAATTGTAATATTTTTACAAAACTTAAGAATTGAACACGTGACCTTTCATAATTTGTAAAGAACTTGTGCTACAATAAAATAAATTGAAAATAAAAATATGTTGGTTTTAGGTATGAATTTCATCGACGATATATAAAAAGCTTATCCACAAAAAAAATCATATGTCAGTAACACTTCAAAATTACGGACCAAAAAAGTTTTGTCGGTAATATATAAAAAATTAATGATAATAATGCATAAAAATGATCGACAAACACATTTTTATCGATGATTGACATGTTTTTTTTAGTGATGCCAATTTTAGACTAAGAAGAGAAAGGAAGGAAAAGAAAAAGGTCTTTAAACTTTTAAAAATTTAAATTTAACTCTTAAATTTTTTTTTATTTTTCTAGGACATAAATACTCTTACAAGGTGTCATGCACAACTCACCATAAAAAATTGTCACCGCTTAACAGGATTTAACTGACTCACGAAAGGATCCAAGTTTAACTTTTTAGAAACTTGAAGGGTTAAAAATATGACTATTTTAAAATTTAAGGATCAAAATTTAAAATTTTAACCTGCATTGAAAGAGATTCGTGGTAGAGAGAGGCAAATAAAATAATACTATTACTTATTCAACAACAATTACATCAATGAGTACTGAATGGTTAAAAAAATTGTCATTTTCTACTTGTTCTGTAAAGTCTACCAAAGGTAGGACAAAAAAAAAGGTACCGACAAAATGCCAAACAGTAGCAATATACAGAAAAAATAGCCAAAAAAACCCGACAAAGTAACTTTTTCCCTTCGTTTTTCCTTAAGATTAAGAAGGAAAAGAAAAGGATGTATAGCTTTCATTTGATTTATATAGGTAATTGTTGAATGCGGAGACTCGAAATTGGAGTGTTAATAAATATTTAATATAATTAATGAGTATGTACATGCCTCAAAACAAAAACAAAAAAAGAGAATGGACATAAAAAGTCATATCATGAACATGAAAACCAATTTTTTCTACTTAGGCATATATGCATCAATGATATTTAATATGCCAAAAGCAGATTTGTTAAATATGCTTTCAATGAAGGAAGGACAATAGATTATGGAGGCTTGACCTTTTGGTGATTTGTTTGTCTTGATGCTGAAATCTTCTAATTGTGATGTCGATTTTGTATTTTTCTTGACATTTGTCGCCTTAATGATCGGCTTTCTATCAAAGGATAATGCTACTGGCAATATGCAAATTAATTTGAAATTAATGTCAATTTTGATTCTAGAAGGGGAAAAAGGAGAAGATTATGTGCCTTATCAACGGAGGATGAATGGTGACAGTAGCCATAACTGAGAAAGTTTTCTTTATAAAAACAAGATACGTATCTACTGTTTAGTAATTAGGACACTGCTATTGCATACTTTTTTTGTAAAAAAATATAAGTGATTTGATTAGTAATTATATAAATAATTTTTAAAATTAAAATATCACTATTTATTAGTCTTTGTTTTCTTGAAATCCTCTTTACTAACCTTCTCTCCTAAATTATTATTCTTTTATCAATATGAGTAATATTTCAAATAGTCAATAAAAAATCTCTGAAAAATCGTAAAATAATTTATATTTTAATGCAATACAAAAATAATCTAACAATTTATATTTGTAAACGGATGGAATAGTATAGAGTTGATAAAGGCGCTCTTGGTTCAAATCATTTTTTTTCTTTTATTATATTCATTTTGTCTAAAATTAAATGTTCATATTTAGTTTAATATAAAAATTTAAAAGAATTTTAATTTTTTTTTTAATTATTACAATATTGATATTATTAATTTGGTTAATATTGAAATCACATTCATATGAATTAGTGAGATGTATATTTCTTGAATGAAAGTATGTTTAATTTGAAAATTTTGGACATTCAATTTTAAATAAAGGGACCATCAATTTTTTTATCAAAGGACTTATGTCTCAAAAAATGAAAAAATACAATTATGGGGTGCATATCTCTCCCACTTTCTTTGATGATATAGTATGGGTTTTTTTTTAAACTCCTTTTTCATATAAAATTGAAAATTTATATTTTCATTTTAAGGCGTTTGAAATTTAATATTTACTTTCTTTGATTAAGTATAATTATTCATATACAAATGAAACTGAAAGATGTTCTCCTGCTTACGTGATGGTGGAGAATGTCCACAATCATATACAAAAATTATATATATATATATATATATATATATATATACACACACACACTTCATAATAATACATTGAAAATATATTTTTTTTCTTCATGATTAAATACAATTTCATTTCACATAATAATAATAATAATAATAATATAAACCTAAAACTAAAAGATGTTGTGGAGACAACATTTAATGCATAGTGTTGACAAAAACCTAATCCATGAGAGAGATTTTCATATTAGGGAGGCATCTATGGATATTCCTTGCATGCGTGTTTAATTGAATGTTGAAGGGTCACCTCCAAGAAAACTAAACAAAAGTATAATTCTATTTCTAGAATTATTAACATACAAAAATAAATAATAATGCCATTGACCAACACAAGGTATTCACCTAACCTATTTATATTTCTTAGTTCACCTAATAAAGGTATGGGTTTTTCTTTACCTTGCCCACTGAATTCACCACTTGTTTTACTTTTTACATCCGCTCATCTTTCTTGCTATGAGAAATAAACCCTCCAAAATAGTTCTACCATATATGCTTATGTCATCTGCATACAAATGTGAAATGTCCATAAGAAGAGGAAAAAAATGAGAGTACAAATTATTGTAAATGTATGGTCACGACGAGATAGATTTATTTTAACCATAAAATAGTTATTATTTAAAATTTAATTTTTAAGTTTGACATTTAGATTATGACTTTTTTTATACTCTATCCCTTATTGTTCTTTGTCTTCTCTCTTCTTCTGTTTTTAAAGAATTAGGGATAAAACGAAAAAGAAAACACATACTATTTTGAATCGTGAACAGTATAATTTAATTATTGATCAGATAAAGCTAAAAAACCTTCAATCACCAACTCCAGAATTATCAAGATTTACACGTGAAGTTCATAAATGCTTGTGTCCTTTTGGTTATTATAACACATGCATGTTTTACTTTTCATTATTTCCAAAGTGTTGGTCTTGATTAGTGTTATTATTATTATTATTTGATAAGTATGTGATGGGGGGATGGCCTTGATTGTAGAAGAGGATAACCTATCCTTGATTATGGATCTATAATAAACATTCGTCTACGATACTTGCAGGAGGTAATGTTTTTAGTTAGAATTAAAGAAAACTAATTAACATAAGACTGCTTTATTAGGTAGCTATTACAAAAGTTAATAATGCAGACCTTAACTTTTTCAACGAATAAAGTTAATTATGAAGGGATATTAGGAATTGATTATGGGGGTTTAATTATTCCAGCCGCCCATGTGTTGGCTCTAATTACGCGGGTCTTTGTAGAACAGCGCCGTATAATTTAGGGTAAAGGGAAGATCCCCTGCTAGGAAACCACTTTCAGTCATTATTGATAATGCTTTAAAATTTTTGGAAGACTATGGAAGTATACATATAGTTTTTGTATTTCTTCAACCAAATGATTGCGAAATTTGATATTAACAGCTGACAAGTAACTTGAAGTTAAATAAAAATTATTACATATTATCTTTTAAAGTTTTTTTAAATTTTTTTCTTCTTATTTAAAAATTTTAAATTTATAAAGATATATTGAATTTAATTATTAATTACGTTATCCACGTAGAATACATAAACATCTCACTTTATTAACATAGTTAAAATTTTATTTGTTCTACAAATTTAAAGTAATAATGAGATTGAATTGAATATGTGTCCTCAAGGGCAGGCTTAACATGTGATGGGCACCAGAAGACCCGGCATAATGAAAAGTCATCCAACCCGACAAGAGAGCTGGCCCTAGGACCCATTTCAAATCACGTCCTTGGCTTAACTCAATATAAAATACCACAAAGAAGTCCAGGTATACTAAAATTTATATAATGTTAGGATCAATAAATTTTACTATTAATTTAGAGATATATTAATTAATTAATTTAATGATTATTAGGATTAATAAATTTCATTCATCTAGAGATGTATTAATTAATTAATAAATTTATTAATTTAAAGATTATTTTTTGATTAAGTGAATATATTTTTCATATTTAATATATTAAAATAAGTATAGTCTATTTACATATATATTTTAAAAATTGATAAGTTAATTACCAAAAACATTTTTAGTAATTATTTGAAAATACAAATTACTTAATATATTTTTGTATTTCTCTAAAGTCACAAATAATCTAAAATCCTAATCCTTTTGGCAACTTTCTAAACTCGAGCAAATCTTTTCACATGCAAACATTATAGAAAACATCTTTAAATCATACTCAGCAATAGCTTATCATCTAAAACTTGTTATGAAATCAACCATAACAAATCAAATACATAAAACATTATGTGTGTATCACTCAAAAAATCTTCAATAATACCTTGATGAAAAATATCATTTAAAAGTTAGTTAAAATATAATACTAAACACTCTCAATCGATTCTGAATACCTTTCGACTAGCTTAGAAATAGGGAGTACCAAATGACACAAACCAACAAAATTTATAAAAATGGAGAAAGTTGTTTATGAGTGGTCCTTCCAATATCAAGATCATGTTAAATATAATTAGAGAGCTAATTAGACAATGAAACTTTTGTACCCTCAAGAGTCTTCTGAGTATAATCTTTCTAGAATACGGCACTAAAAGTTTTAAATGCAATAAGAAAAGTTAGAGATAAAATCTATCTAAATTTAAAACTTATAACAAAAAATAAACAACAATATATTTATGTTTTACTAAATTATCATAGTTTTATTTGTAGTTTTAGAGGAATTATTAATTTATGATATTGATGAGACCATAAATTTATATAATATTTTTCCTAAAAATTATTAATTTATTAAAATTGCTAATTTTTTTAATTGACTCGAATTGAAATCAAATAAAAATATTATTTTAAAAAGAGTTATTGATTTATGAAAGTTTTAGGGTACGCAAATTGCTAAGGATGATTCAGGTACGCAAATTGCTAAGGATGATTCAGCTATCAATTAGGGACAAAGTGATGGCAAAACTCCCAATTTTAGTGAGGCTCTACCCCATATAGTACGGGTTCTAGTTGGATATCCATTTTCAAGTACTGGTCTACCCGAACAAAGATCAAGGGAAATTAAAATTTTTCATGTATCATTTCAATTTTTCACTTTAAATTTATATTAGAATTAAAAAATATTAAAAATACTAATTATGTAACTAAATTTCTTAATTTATTCTTATTTAATTGATAGTGTGTAAGTATAATATTATTAAAATTTGATGTGAAATAATACTTTTCAAGAAATGTATTTCCTAATATTTGCATTCTCATTAAAATATACTAGTAGATATTCATTATTTTCTTTTGTATTTTGTTGTATTCAAAACATATCAAATTTAATATTTAATATATTGTTAAAAAATCAACTTTATACTTTCACGATTATACAAAGATAAAATAGTCAAAATATATATTAAAATTAGAAATTAAATTATTTAAATTTGATAATCCAAAAAAGAATTATAAATAATTAAAATAAGACGGTTAGAGTAATTAAGATGGACTATTCTAGTAAGATATGAACATTTGTCCTTGTATATCCTTATATATAAACCTACTAGAGGTAATAATTTGGGACTAGTTCAACGAGCCGGTTTGATGTCTCAAAAAGTTAGATAGAACTAAGCCTCATATATGTTGGCTAAAAAAAGGGGGGGTTCTAAATGGTTGGGATCATTCGGCCTGATGGACCAAGCCAGTTAAGGTCTGGTTTTGGCGGGGCCTTCGGGCCATTTGAATTGAAAGTTCTATTTAACTAAAAAAATGTCAATTTTGTGTTGGGCTGGATTGTGTTTTAAAATTCTAGATCAAATTTCGGGCCAAATTGACCCGATCGATTTCGTTCCATGGCCCGCTCGGTTGAAGCTTCTCAAATTTCGATCTCTAACAGCTACTACATACACACAAAGTATATCCAAAAGAACACAATGTACAATCCCAACAGAAAATAAAAAAAAAACAAAGTAAGCTAATAGTTACTCCATTATATACCTCACTTTCGAGCATTCTCCTATTTTTAATCATGTGCTCCTCACATGCTACTTTTAAAAGGTCTTTTTGTCTTCAAAAAAGAGTCTATCTATGTCAAATCCTTATTTTCAACAGATTTATTGTATGTGTATGGTGACTTAATAATACTTTCTCCTTTCATTATTGAATATTTACTTTTAATTTTAATTTTATTAAATTATTAAATTATCATTGATATTAATGTAGTGACACATGAATTAGTGGTATATAAATAACTTGAATTAATGAGTTTATTAATAAAATTTTAAATAAAAAATATTTATTTAAAGAAAGTATCCATTTAATTCTGGATAAACTAAAATAAAAATGTTAATATTTAATTTCAGGTAAGAGTAATAACAAATAAGGAGGGAACAAAAATTTCAAAATTTTCCTTCTTTTCATCCTTACATGCTAATATCTTATTTATTTATTTATGATTATTATTATTAGGCCCATATAAAACAAAATTATTTAAAGGAAGGACTTGAAACACATGCCTCCTTTGTAAAAATGAAAATAACCATTCGAAATAGCATGTGAGGTGCACATGATTAATGGAAGAAGTTAACAAAAATGAAAAACTTGGATTTTTAAAAATTAAGTGTCACTTTTTAATTCATATGCAAAACTTGAAATTTGGTAAAATTCAGGTGTTAGTGAGATAGTTTGCTAATTTTTATTTTTATTTATAAAAAAAATGCTTTTAGAGAAGTAAGGAGGGGAAACCTCATAAAGACAAGACTATATATTCAAAGTTTCTCCTTGAAGTTTGTTTAGTAACCTTATTTACAACTTTCAGAATTTACAACTTTTATTTATCAACTTTTTAAAATAATATTTAGAATTTACAACTTTATTCGTTAACTTTTTTTTTAGTTTCGATTTCAATCCAGTTTCTTAACGATTTTCTTTGTTATTCCTTATTTTCATTTGATTTAACGTTGCTAAAACGCCTTATTCCTACCACCCATACATACATCCAGCATTTCAAGCATTCTGATGATAAATTTTTTTAGTGTTAAGGTTCCCATACGCAAAGCACAATTAATTATAAGGATGATAAAACCTCTTGGATTAAAATAAATTCATTTTAATCCTATAATATAGAAGTGTGAACTATTTAAACTGAATATACAAAAAAATAATCTAAACGTAGAGCTTTTTAACAATGATTATACAAACAAAATAGTTTATCAGCATTTCAAAATAAAAATTTATTTTAGAAAATGTTGTGGGTCGAAACCGTTTTGCCGATAAGCGAACAAACAATCAACCAACAAATCTTAATTTGGATAATTTGATTTAAACATAAACAGTTATGCGGCTGTCAATTTACTATTTCGAACCTTTTTTTTAAGGTGTACGTCATTGAAATTGCAATAGAAAGATTTCAAAATAGTGCAAAACTGAAATGTAAATGACTTAATAAAATATATTGCAAGGCTTAATTTTGTTGAAAAAGCTGTAAAGAAAGCAGTAAAACTAATCTAAACTAAGTATTGAATTAGAGAAAACAAGAAATACTTGAAAATAGGTTGAAATTAAGCTGAATTCATTTTGATCCGTTGATTGGAGTGCTGACCCTTTTGATTGAACAATCCAACCATCTTTATACTGATTTCACAAGCATTTTCCTCATTTATTGGCGAAACTAAACCACCCTATCGCACAAGTCCAAGTCCATTCCTCCATATCCTAATCATGAATAAGAAGTGATGATTTGACTGTATCTTACTCGATGAGAGCTATCCATTCTGCTCGATGCAGCACAGTACTTAACTCTTGATCACAGTTGGAAATTTTGCTGTTGGGATGCTTTATTTTCGAATAATCTTTTGCGTTAACAGGAAGAAAAGAAAGATAAAGATTTACTATAAATTAAGACAAAAAATAAATTTTAAGACAAATAAAATAGTTTTAGGACTATTTGCGCAAATTACACTTGTTACAATCTTGGTTAATCTCAATGCAGTATTCTTTTATTTGGCCTAGTCTTCAAAAGTAATAGCTTTCAAGGCCAAATTAACAGAAGCTTCCCTGTAGTGAATTCCCAAACAAGTAAATTTAAATTTTGTTCTGAAGAAATAATCAGTTTTAAAAATTTTACCCGGATCACCTTTATAATCTTTATTTTAAAAAACTAAACAACTCATGAAGCCCACCCAAACAATCATGAATTACCAAGTATTATGGGCTGAATGATCATGCAATGCAATTTTTTCACCTTGGCCTCAGAGATCAATGGGCCCAAAAGATGAAATTATTTTATGCAAAATTGAATCAAGGCTCGTGAATATCCGTTTTTTATATATGGGCAACAGCTTTTTTTTTTTTATACCGTTTTACTAAGTATTAGATTATCACAATAAAATAATTATGACTGAGGATGAAGATTTGAACGTTCCTTTCTTTTTTGGCATAAATAGAAGAAAGAACCTTCGTATCCTATTTATTAAATTGTTGTTTCATTTATTAGGTAAAAACACGGTAGAGAAGCTAAGGAAAGTCAAGGGTGTAGCTTTGGGAAGAAGTTGCTAGAGAAGGATTTTCCAAACCATTTTTTTTTATTATAATTCCTCTATGTTTTTCTTGTCAATGTGATAAATAAGAGGAATTTTAGGTTTTTGGTCACCAATAATACCTTATATATGGACTAAAATCACGTGTAGCTTATACATGTCCATGTGAAGGCCAGTTATCTACTTCTCCACCATGTCCAGATTCTTCTAACTGCAAGTTTCAACCCACTCGTTGCATGGTGGGGTTAGAGTTGAAAATTCCTCCCCAGTAAAAATATTATAGGCTGAATT
>SRSM01000345.1:0-50504 GCA_019593545.1 Apocynum venetum
TTGATGGAGTAGTTCGAGAAAACAGTCCCAGTTTTTTTTCTTAATAAATTTTAACTTTCTCATAATTTTTTTTTCACTTCTGTCATAGTAAAGTTATTTTGTTCTCCTACACATTGTTCTAAAATTTTGTTTTAATCTTTAGTCTTAAAATTTTTTGTTCTGTTGAATCGTCTTTAAATGGCAAAACAATAGATTACAAATTTTAAATAAAGTTTTAGGTCTTTATACCCTTCTTTGGTATATTGTTTTCTCTCGCATTGGTTCTTAATATTTTTGAAGGATGATTAGCGAATTTAGTCCTTTAATTTTACATTTTTAGCCATTTAGGCCTTAAAGTTTTTTCTTTTTGACTTTCAAGATTTCGTAACTTTTACGCGCAACGAATTAGATTCTTTTTGTCAAAAATTGATCGAAATCTAAAAAAGGTGACTGTCTCCTCTATCTTAACTTATCCTTCAATTGATTTTTTTTGGTGAAATCCCATCAGAGTTTGCTCAAAAATTCCTCCAAATGCAACTATAGATCTTTCTTGCAATAGATCTTCCTCCAGAGTCTAATGTTTTCATGAACGAAGATGTTAAATCATTTTCCAGGAACTTAGAATTATGCGCTTTGCAGCTGAAAACACTGTGTCTAATCCCTTCTTCCATGGCAACTCCACCAAATGCTCTGCTCCTCGCATCTAGCATTTCCCAAAACCATTGACTCGAATCCTGCAACAGCAACATCATCAGGAGCAGCCACTGAGCCTCATCAAGGAGGGAGTGGTCTAAGAATTACAACAATTATTGGTATTTTGTTCGGAGAGAAAGACTCAAATTGGAGACATTTTTGAAGTCCTCTGCTTACATTCTGGGGGCCACTTGTACTAGTATAATGTACAAAACTGTTCTTAAAGATGGATTGACTCTAACAGTCCGCGGGATTGGGGAAAACAGTGTGGAGAGGTACCAAGATTTTGAGAACCAAATCCGTGTAGTTTCCAAATTGATCCATCCAAGTTTGATTAAATTTGTGGATTCTACTGGGGTGCAGTGAGAAATTGGTCATCTACGACTTCGTTCCAATTGGCAGCCTCACCAATTTCTGTTATGGTGAATTTTTTTCTGCCCCTCATTTCAAAGTTAACAAAGTTCTTATTGTTTTCTTGCTAATCCTTTTTTTTTTTTTTGTAAAATAGTTTTCCTACTAATCTACACAAAGGGGTGGAGGAGAGAGTTCAAGAAGGTTCTTGAGACTCAGCCATTAGGGAAGGTTTTGAGCTGGTCAAGGGTAGCAACATGAAAAAGAAAAGAACAAGAAGGAAAGGAAAGAAGAGGGAAAGAAAAGAAAAGAGAGACAAATAGAATTATGGGTGAGGTATAGTAAGTTTTCATTTTTGCCTCGGAAAAAAATTGCTCACATGACAATCACGTGCTGTTTTTGCTAGTGGGTTTTTATCGAAAGGATCTAATTGACTACTTGTAAAAAGTTACAAGATTTTAAAAGCCAAAAAATAAAAAAAAGAATCTTTAGAGCCTAAGTAGCTAAAAATGTAAAGTTAAGGGACTAAATTCGCTAATCAACCTATTTTTAATTATTTGGTCCGTTTGGTGACTTTGGTCCACAAATAAGGGTATAATTGGAAGAACATCAATTATTAGAAGTTTTTGATTTGGGGAAGAAGAAGGCAACGGATCCCCATAATTCTAGTCCTTCCACCTATACGACTATACCCCTCTTCAATTGGCTAAATGGATTTAATAATACGCTCATACAAATGCTAGGACATTAAATTTGAAATAAAAATTAGGGACTAACCTTGCCAACTCTAAAAACATTAGAGACACCTTGATTTCTATAAAATTAGTTTGCAAAATATGATGGACAAAATGGTACTCATAATTCCTAAAAGAACTTCCTATAAAAAAATTCCTAAAAAAATAAATGTACTCATAGGAGAAATTGAAAGAAAGATAAATTAGCATTTGAATAGTGTGACAGTCCTTTTTGTACAAACTATTAATGGAATCAAGAATGTCATACAATTTTCCTTTCCCAAACCTACTAATAACACTTCATCAAGCTTTAGCAAATGTGCCTAGTCCACGGCTACAATATCTCTCTTCATTGAAAGTGAAGATATTCATGAAACGGGACGACATCTAGGAGGCGTGGCAATATTTAAAGAAACTAGCACAGAGCATAAAATGCCTTAAAAAGAAAAGGTAAAAGAACAAAAGCTGAAGCCATAATATTTTGGACATTTTGAATAGCATTGACGATGTCAAAAAGTATACAATTCCATACATCATGAACCTTCATTGAACAAATTCTCTGCTGTTGTTTTTCTTTTTCATTCTAGAAATACCCAAGAATGTGATTCTATTTAGCACCCAAAAGGTACAAAAACTAAAAGGAACACAAATTCAGAATCAACACTGAGACTAGATTGAGAGTGAACTGTGAGCTAGGCTTTTCAGTAAAAATGACAAGATTCAGCCCCCAAACTTGTCTAAACAGACTAAACTTGCTCATCTGGTATGGGGTGGTTGCTTGTTTGCTTCTCTTCATCTGCAACCTTGCCATTCATTTTTCCAACCTTAGTGGATCCATCATCAGCAGTCCCTTTCTTGGGTGTGCCCTTGTTCTTATGGTAAAAGGCATACAGGCTTAGTTGCACAATTCCTAATCCACATCCAAATCCATTTTGAACCTGAAAATTAGCAAATCAGGGATTTATCAGGATCATAAGTAGTACATATGGGATTTCTTAATGTTCTGCAACATGCACAAGTCCTTTCCTTGTGTAAGGTTGCCTACTGTGGAATGAGCCCCTGCAACCCCACCCTCATATCAAGAGGAATTGATTTGAAATGTGTCATACTTAGGTCTATTTCCATGATAAAGAATTTAGACAAACAAGAAGCTGCTGCTGTAATTGAACTACAGTGAATTAAGGGAACTGAAATAAATTTCACTGAAAATTCATAAACAGCGCAATGTAATGAATAAATTGCATATATACTTACAGCAACAAAAGGGTCTCCTCCAATCAGGCCAAACACTAACCACAAAGTGCCGCAGAGGAACACACTGAGAGACAAGAAGAATGGCATGTACTCCACACTTTTGGTCTTAATCACTAACCTCTGCATTTTGAATGCTCAAAATCATGAGATAAAGGAAGCAATAACGTCTGTAGATCAATAGCTTTCCTAACAGTTCTTCTGTCTTTGATTTTCTAAAATATATTTTGGCAGGCTCATTTTTTAAGTAATTGCTTTGTGCTTAATTTGCAGAAAGAAGCCTTCATAATGGTTACTGTCAGCCAGTCTTAATCAGTCACGGTGCATAATCAATTGGAAACAGAGGGGAACTTGTAACATAACTCCATAAGTATTACAAAAGAATGACTGGCACATCCTTTCTCTTATCATAAAAAGAATTGACTAGACATATTAAGTTGCACATATACACGAGGAAAAGTAAAACACGTAGAATAGCATTTGGTTAAGAGTTACAATGATTGTTAGTGGTGAAGCAAACATGATGATGGCGAAGATTGTGTTGATGAGACCACAGAACAGCTTCCTTGTATGGCCATGAAGAGCAAATAGTGAAATGAGCACAACGGCACCAAACAATGTAAGGACACAAAGGAGGAGTAGTAGGATCTTTCTCTTGTCCTTCTTTGGGGCAAATATGAGGAAAATCAGAACATAGATGGACTCAATTGCAGCTCCTGCACCATTGATTGTGGACAGTAATAGGTTGTTTGATGACACAAAAGGCAGGCCGTACCTGTTCAATACCTCAAAGAAATATAAAAATTGTCGCACACAATAACTCACAAATTTTTAAGAATGCTAGAGAAAACATTCTGTTTCCATTAATAATTTCAAACAGAAGTAAATCTGCGAACAATCCTTTTTAGCTGTATCAGTGAATCACACAATATTTTGTTTATTCTTTAAGCTTCAGAGGATGGTAATAACCATTATATTATCAAGAATCACAAATTTGACTGAAAATAATTATTATATAACAAAATTACCTTCAGTACAAGGTCATAGAAGTAAAATAAATGGGCCTGTGTACCAAATAAGAAGTGCCTTCAAGAACAGGGAAATCTGGAACTTACCACATAGAAAGCAAGCAGTTGAGCAAGGTCATGAGATAAGTAATTCCAGAGAACTCTTCAGTTGATCTTTCCTTTAAAATCCTCTTGAAAGTTACCCTATATTAACCAGGAAAAAAGGGGAGAGAATAAAACAACAAGAAAGGAATTGCATGACCAAAAAGAAATTGAGTAGCCCATCCAAATTCAGGGGAAACAAGGCGATTGTAGAATAAGTTCAAGTAAATTCAAACAGATTATAGTCCAAGAAGCAGAACAAAGAAAGAAAAGGGAGTGTCTCCGGCCAGGATTCTTACACTGGTGCCAAGAAGAGGAGCATGGCAGAAATATTTCCTGTCGAAATTAAACATAGAAAACGCCATTAAAACTTAACAAAAAGGAAAATTACTCTTGACAAATTCAGCAAACGAAAACAGAAAAAAAAAACCCCAGAAATGAGAGAAAATCAACAGAAGTGAGCGGAATAGACAATGCATGGAAGAGGTAAGAAATTCACCAAGAATTCCAAAGACGAAATGCGCAAGATTCTTCATCTTTCTTCAGCTCTTGATTACACAATATCTCTAAAACAAAAAAAATTGGAGCTACAACAAAAAACCAGATCAAGAATCACTCCAAGAATCACTTCAAATTCAATCTTGGAGGAGGGGTAAGCTAGAGAGAGAGAGACCAATAGGTGTTCAGAATTCAGAAAGAGCCGAAAGTTAAGTGAGATAACTACTGGACGCAGAGCGGTTTATATAGAAATCAAAGCAACAATGGGGAAAAAATGGAGAAAGAAGAGCATAATTCTGCAAGGGGAAAATTGTTTTGTTCCGTCATTCATTTGCTGTTGCATTTTTATGAATTTATGCATGATATACAGTGGCATGAGGAAGTGCGGGAAGAACTCTTTGGTTGCAGGGTGGTTTAGTAACTTCACTAATAAAAATAATACATTATAAAATTCTCTAAATTATAGTTTTTCTATGTATTATTGCCATTATACGAATATCATGGACATGAAAAATGAACTCAGTTTCTATTTATGTAAAATAATAATCTAAATATTACTATGTTATATAAAGATAAATTCATTTTCTATTTTTAGATGTTTCAAATTATAGGTCATTTACAATTTTGACCGTCTATTTATTTTTTTCTTTTACTATTTTACCCTTGATCAATATAATGTGAATTAATAAATAAATTTTCAAATTTTTATTTAAAAAATTATCTAAATATATATTTTCGATAAAGATATTCTATCTTTGAACCTCCAATCAAGTAATTCCTCATTGTTATTGAAAAAGAAAAATCTTCTTAAATCCATGTATATTTTCGTTCTCCTACTTTGGTCCTTAGGACCAATGAATCTCACTTTTCCGGCCAAAATGATAAAACATGAGCATACCCCAAATTTTGTTGAGGGGCATACCTCTCGTGAAAATGTCCTACAAGCTGATCATCTTCAATCGGGTATGCTGTATGCAGGTAGGAATTTTGCAGGAAAGCAGATTTCAACATTGAAGGGAAAATCCATTCAATTGGAAAAGAGAAATCTGTTCACTCAAGAACGGAGATGAAATTCATTCTACTTTTGATGGGTCTTCTTCTCTGATGGCCGGGATGATGAGGAATCCATAAAAGAAAGTGATTCCACAACCTTCATGCATGGACAGTTTGACTGTAGGAACACGAGAAGTTTCCAGACAAATTCACATTTTTGCAGATGAAGGTCAGCATGTTACTATGCTAATACAGAGATAGCGATTTCTCTAGAGGTTGTGAAATAGAGTGCTTTTTTTTCTCCCCTAAGCTAGAGTAGAAGGGTTTTTTCCCCACCTGGTGGTAATGAGTTTGAGGGTTTTATTGGTAGTTACGGTGGTAATGGGTCGCAAAGATGATGGCTGATGGCCTATACAACAGTACTGCAATGAATCAGCCACACCACATGGTAACTCCCCTGCCCATGTTCAACACCGTACCACGATCTGCCTTGGTAAACATTCCCTCTGTTTTTATTGATGTTCAATCTGCCACTGCATTTGCCATCTATCAAAAGTACTTCCATAGTCACGGTGCCCATCATTATCTGTAATGGTCAGATTCAAAACCACTACATTCTGTGATATAGATATGTTTCGTTCGAAAGCTTAGCAGTGTTAAAAGGACCAAAAGGTTGAAGTGCAGACCGATTGAAGATGAAAAAAAAAAAAAAAAACACCTATGGAGAAAAAATAAAAAAAGATGACAAAACATGGGGTACGTGAGAGTTGATTTTTTGGGATGGTTTATATGTTAAATTCCGAAATTGCCCCTAATTTTTTTTGGGTATAGGGTCATTTTATATCATTTTCGCCCGAAAAGGAAGTTTCACATAGAAGACTAAAGTTGAAGGACGAAAATAGTACCTGCATCTAATAATATAAAAAAATGATGATAGACCAAACCTGAAAATTGAAAATAGTTTATGAACTAAATTAATAAAAAAAATACTTTTCTAATTACATTAAATATAAATTTTAATTCGTGTGAAAAAAGAACTGAACTTATGCATACGTGTGAAAACATTAACTTTTTGTGATTACCACTAAAATTTTACTAATCACTTTGTCTCAAATTAGATACATACATAATGTGTAAAAAAGGCTGTTTAGAATCTCTAGAACTTCATGAACATTGTGCTATGGTTAAAATGGAATATAATTTGCTGGATTGTAATGTTGTTCAAAGAAGTTTCATTTTTTGATTCTTAATTTCCCTATTATTTAAAATTGAGTTGTATTTTTTTCTTAACTTCCCCTATTCATCTTTTTTTACAAAAAAATAAAAATTGAGTTATGCGTTGATAATTTCATATATTTTATATTTATTTCCCTATTTTCTACTTAGTTTGAACATATAATTTATCTAATTATTATATTAGTAGGGTTAAATGAATTTATTCATAAAAAGGATTAAACAAATTTTGATTTTAAAATTATTTATGTTGCCTCTATATATAATTCTATATATTTTATGAGTTAAACTGAGATAATATTAGTTTCTATTAATTTCATGTATTGGGCTATATTGCACTTCTTATTTATTATCTTTTTAAAGGAAATTAAACCTTAAAAATGAAATAACTAAATAAATAAAGAAGAAAATCCAAGATGAGAAGGCTAAAAAAGAAGCCCAATAGGAAAATAAAAGGATGAAGGTCACTGGGCGTGAACCATATCTAAATAAGTAGAACAAATCCAAAGCATTAAAGAAAAAGAAAAGTTTAGTGTTAGGTCTCTCTCTCTCAATTAAAATACGGACTTCTAAATGGAGAGCCCAAAGAATGAAGCCCAAAAGATAAACAACAGAAGGTTGAGTCTGGTCCATGTCCAAATAAGAATGACAAATCCAAAGCATTAAAGGAAAAGAAAAGCTGGGCGATAGGTGATCTATTCAACTATATGATACGAACACTTATTCATCAGAAAAGGAAAAAAAAAAGCAATCCAGAAAAAGGAAGAAAACACCAAGAAGGAATTCACGTAGCAGCAAATAAAAGTTTGAGTGAAGATATTAATGAAACACCCCCATCATCTAGGCTGTGTAGCAGTAAGATGGCACAGGACATATAATAACTAAATATACGAAAAAAAACAAAATCTGAGGCCATAATATTTTGGACATTTTGAAGAATTGATGATGTAAAAAACTATACAATTCCATACATCATATATGAACCTTGATTGAATGACTTACTTTGCTGCCAAAAAGTACAAAAGTCAAAAAACGAATATATAAATTCAGAATCAACTGTCGGAATTTAGAAAAGATCAATACTATGGAAAAGTAAGTCTAAAACTTATATTAGAGAAGAGAGAGTTTGGAAATTTTCTATATTCACATTAAACAAACAAATAATTACATAATATCTCTATTTATAGAGATCATTTACACTTGCAAGATGGAAAACTTGTTGAATAAGAAAGCTAGTTATGTAACTAACTAATTTAAAATAATTACAAAGTACAATTTGTCTAAGCTTCAATACAAGTCAAGTAATGCTTGTGTTTTGTTCACTTTCAAGCTTAGATGGCAGCACTTTCACATTGGTTGGCAATACTTCAACACTCTCCCTCAAGCTGACAACCGAATATGTTGTGTGTAAAGCCAGCTTGTCAATTAATGTCAAGAAGGCGGTCCTATGTAATGACTTTGTTAGAATATCTGCTAATTGATGTGATGAAGAAACAAGCATTGTTATAACTCCCTTTTGATATTTTTCTGTAATGAAATGACAATTAATTTCAATGTGTTTTGTATTCTCATGATATACTGGGTTCTCAACTATATAAATTGCTGCATTGTTGTCACAGAACAAGGGCATTGATTGTTGATGAATGATCTTTAAATCATGAAGAAAATATAATATCCATTGTATTTTTGCACAAGTCATTGTCATAGCTCTATACTCAGCCTCTGCTGAACTCCTAGATATTAGATTTCTAGCTTATTAAACCTTGACCAAGAAACACACAATCACCATTAATTGATCTTCTTGTTAATAAACATTCGTCCCAATCTAAATAATAAAATGCTTACAGCTTTAAAGAATTATCTAATGGATAGAATAAACCAAGTGTTGGACTTGACTTCAAGTATCTAAACAAATTATAAGCAGCACTCAAATGCACTTCCCTTGGAATAGACAAATATTGGCTGAGTTGTTGGACTGCATAGGTAATATCTAGCCTAGAGTGAGTCAAATATAACAACTTGCCAACAAGGCTGCGATACCTCTTAATGTCTTTAATGTATGGTGAATGCTTTGTACTCAATTTCTTAGTTGGATTAAGAGGTGTAGGCATAGGTTTACAGTCTGCAAAACCAATGTATATTCCCTCTGTCAAAGATTTAAACCTTATTTATGTCGTGTCATTTCTAAACCAAGGAAATATTTAAGATCATCAAGATTCTTAATTTGAAATTGATCATGAAGAAAAGCTTTCACCTCATCAATGTCTTTCAAGTTATTTCCAGTAATAACCACATCAACCATATAGATTAGCAAGGCTAAGAAATTTGAATTTGATTACCTAACAAACAGGTTGTGATCACATTGAAATTGTATAAACCCATGGGTGAGCAAAGTCTTTGTTAATTTGGCATTCCATTGACGACTAGCCTGCTTCAAGCCATATACAGACTTGAAACCTTTTCATTAAACTCTCGATGGAGGAAAACATTGTTCATGTCAAGTTGATGAAGAAACCAATTCTTTGAAACCGCAACATTAACAAGACTTGCCTTGTACCTATTGTCTGATAATAACAAATTTAGCAACAGGAGAAAGGGTTTCCAAATAATCAATGCCAACCTATTGTGTGTACCCTTTTGCAACAAGACTTGCCTTGTACCTCCTTAATGTACTATCAGAATGAAACTTCAATTTATAAATCTACTTACAACCAATAGTGGTCTTACCAGCAATGAGAGAAACAATATCCCAAGTCTTATTATGCTCAAGTGCTATTAACTCCTTTTCATATCATCACACCAATTAGAATCCTTGATAGCTTCAACAAAATATAAAAGGTCAACTGTCTGCTACAAATTATTAACAAAAAATTCTATGCTTCAAGGATAACTGACCATAACCAAGAACTTTGTTCAAATAATGAGGAGAAGTAGTAATTTGATAAGCTTTAGGTAAGGTAGGACAAACAAGATTTGATAAATGTGTAGGTGGTTTAGAATGTCTAGTAGACTTTCTTATTAAAGGTTGAGAAGATATAGAGTTGTCATTGTGAACAAATGTTGAAGGAATAAAAATAGAAGAAAGTAGAAGAAAAAAAATGTGTAGAATCATGAGTTTGATCAGAAAAGGAAGAAAGAAAATCATGATCAATGTCATCAGATACTATGTCATGAAAAGAGTAACTAGACACAGGTAAAGAAAGAGATGCAGTAGAGTTTTTTGTAGGAAGTTGGAAATGAAAAGTAGATTCATGAAATGAGCAATCTCTAGAAATGAAGATTTGTTTTGTATGCAGATTGAGAAATAAGAAACTTTTGACATGATCAGCAATGCCTAAGAATGCAAATATTTGACTTCTATGAGCAAATTTATGTCGATTTTCAGTGAGAGTATTGGCAAAAACAAGACACCCAAAGGCCTTAAAAAAATCATTTGAATGAGGTTTTTGATATAGAAGTGTAAAAGATTGTTTTGTTTTTAAAAAGAGGTGAATGAGTAACATTGATTATCTTAACAACATGTTGAACACAAAAACCCCAATATGGTAAAGAAAGATTGGATTGAAATTTTAAAGCATAAGCTATGTTTAAATGTTGATATTTTCTCTCAACAATGCCATTTTGTTGAGGTGTGGAAACACATGACCTTTGATGAATGATACATTTATTATTCAAAAAAGAATCAAATTGAAATTCAGTACCATTATCTATTCTTAAAACTTTTATTTTAGAATGAAATTGTGTTTTTACAAAAGCAAAAAAAAAAAAATTGACTTCAGATTTGGTTTTCATAAAAAATAACCAAGTAAATCTACTGAAATCATCAACAATAGTAAGGAAATATCTATGATCATTAACAGTGGATACCTTAAATGGAAAATGTCAAATACATAAAAAGAAGTTGACTTGCTCAAAGGAAAAATTAATCTCTTCTGCTTTGCAAGAGGACAGATAGTACAACTTGTAGAATCATGACTAACTACATTACTATTACATTGCTGAATAGAAGAATTCTATCATAAAGATGTCCAAGTCAAAAATGCCAAAATAAATATGTTTGAATATGTGCAATTTCTGCAAGAAGAGGTTTTTGAAGTGAAACATGGCTAGAAGAATTATGAAGATTGTGCTGGAGATGGTAAAGGCCACGTGAAAGTCTAGCTGATCCAATCATCTTCAAAGTGAAAGAATCCTGAATAACACAAGAAACATGTGTAAATGTGACAAAACATTTAATATCATCAACCAATTTGCTCAGGAAAAATAGATTAAAAGAAAAGAATGATGCATAAAGGACATTCTTAAATGGCAAAATAGGTGTAAGCAAAATATAACCCTTATGAGTAACATTCACAGTTTTACCATTAGGGAATTGAACTGAACAATAATGAATTGGGAAAAGATTAACAAAAGTTGTTAAATCACTACAAATATGGTCAGATACACCCGAATCAAGAAGCCATGGTTTATAATGAGTTGCAAAAGACTTACTAATATGATTTGTAATCTATTAAATGTGATTAGCATGAACAGTGTGGTCAGTGAATGATTGAACAGTTGATGATTCGTGATTATCTCTAGAAATTCCTTGTTGATTCATGTTATTTCCAAAAAATTACATGAACATTTGATACTGCTCATCATTGATAAAATGCCCTCTATTAAAACTAGTAGAAGTATCCATTTGAGGAACATATTATGCACTTCTTTTAGGAACTTGATTCAGTTGAGAACCTTGTTCATCAGTTGAAATAGAAACGCCTCCAAAATTCACTTGATTAACAACTGACTTCCCTTTAAAGTTAACTGGAAATCCATGTTTCCTATAACAACAATCCACAATGTGACCTTTCATACCACAATAAATGCACTTCCATCTCTGTTTATTACCTCCATTGGATTTTCTATCCACAAAATTTATTTCCTTGCATAGCAACATTTATGCTTGGATCCATTTGTCTTTTAAGATAATTTTGAATAATTCTATTTGCTATTACAGAAAAATTCTTGCCACCATATTCATATAAAAGCTGTTTCTTAGCATTGATAACCATGTCAAACACCTGATTTAACGATGGAAAAGAAGACATACTCAACACTTGATTTTTCATTTGAGAATATCTATCATTTAAGCCTTTAAGAAATCTGATGACATGATCAAACTCATAATTATCCTTAATTTGTTTCAGAAGTCCACATGTACACTGTGAATCACAATGGCAAGTTGGCAAAGGCCTAACATATAACATGCCTTCCCATAGAATTTTTAAGATGAAATAATCTTGCACATAAGATTCACCCTATTTCAGAGCAACTTTCCTCAACTAGATCTAAGCACTTAAACACATCTTTTTTTACGTATCTTTCTTCTAGATCTTTCCAAACTTGATGTGATGTCTAAGAATGTATTACACTCTAGGCTATAGAAGTAGAAACAGAGTTTAAGATCCAAGAGAAAACTAGCATATTATATTGTTCCCAAATCTCTCTCTTAGAATCAATAATTGGTGGTTTTGGTATAGTACCAAGAACAAAACTAATTTTCTTCTTCATAACTAGTGCTATTTTTATTGATCTACTCCAATTACTATAGTTTTGTCCACTTAAAAGTGGTTGAACTAAGACTTGAGTTGTTTCACTTGGATGCATGTAAAATGGACTTGAATGTGTGATCTCTATATTAGCCATAAAATCAAATACCAATAGCAACTGAAAAACCTAAGAGCGGTGGTGAATTAGGTTTTTATTCGATTTTTTAACCTAATTTAATAAAACACTTATTTGACAACAAATATCAAACACTTGGTGTGCTAGTTGTGTAAGTAAAAAAAGTGTTCAAATAAAATGCAGAAAGTAGAGCAATGAACACAATGATTTATGGTGGTTCGGTTTATCCAACATAACCTAATCCACTACATTGAGTTACCTATTCAATGATTTTACCAAATTCCTTCACTAATCAAATAAATGAGATTACAAAAGAGGCTCGTCCAATTTACCTTAGGATTTTACAAATAACCTCTCGACCAATCAAGGTTCACTAAACCCTTGAGTTTTACAACACAACCTTGATTATACAATAATCTTACAACTCAATTCAAGGTTCACCCAAAAGTTTTACAAACAAACCTTGAAAACAAAACAACCTACACAAGGCTCACCATAACACTTAGGGTTTTATACTACTTGCAACCTTGATATAATTACATTTAATAATAAGAGATAAAGAGTTTGATATATATCACCTTAATGTGAATATATATCAATTTGAAATACAATCACCTCTTTGAGTAATGACTTGCCAAGATTGCTCAAAATTCACGTTTGAATGTAAAAACCCTTCATGAATGATTTTAACAAGATTGATGTTTAGAAAGGGTTTTGGAATGTTTCTCAGATGTTATAGAATCAAGATATACAATGTTTTTGCTCAAAAATTATTTTTCGAAAGATTTCCAAAAGTTTTGGTATTTATAGGTTTATTCCAAACGGTAAAAAATAAAGCTGTTGGAAACCCACTAGCAATTTGCGATCGATTGGTGCATCGCCCGCAACATCATCCACAAGCTCGCTGGACAACCTTCGAATGATGATTTTATCTTGCGGTCGACCGCATGGTCGTACATAAGTTAACAGATAAACAAATTTGACAGCACTTACATCCACAAGATAAAATAACTTGTGGACGATACCTGAACCACTTTCGGTCGACTGAAACATGTTCATTTGTGTATCAACAATACTCTAACTCACAAATGATGATTTCAATCAACCATATAAGTTATGGTATCAATCTAACAAGAGTTTATGAACCATTTAAGTTTTGAAATCACGATACATGGTTTTCGAAATACCAAAACATATTTTAACATATTAAAAATATTTTGAAATAACAATTTAAGTTCATAGAGCAACATTTAAAAATCATTACTCAATTAGAAGTAAAACTAGAGATATCAAAATATATTAAAGTCTAAAATTATACCTCTAGTTCCTATTTAATCCAATAAAAGTTTGTCTTCAAATCATGATAATCTTAACTTGTATATTTCCTTGAATACTTCAAATCTTGTTATTGTATGGATTAAATCATAAATCCAAAAACTCTATCACTTGTACAAACAAGACATTAGTCATCATCAATATTTGTCATTAATAAAAATTAAAGCATTAAAAACTTTAGTTTTCAGCAACAAACAATGATATTGATATATCACATAACTAATTCAGTAATAGATTCAAGCAGAGAATCTACAATCACCAATCAAAATTAACAAAACCGATCAATTACTGGAAAAAACTACAACATCCACAACTGATATTCGAACTTGTCAACTCAACAACCAAAGCTAAAAGAGAGCAGAGATTGCTCTGATACCACGTGGAAAAGTAAGTCTAAAATTGATATTAGATAAGAGAGAGTTTGAAAATTTTCTGTAATCTCATTAACCAATAAATGATTATAGAATATCTCTATTTATAGAGATAATTTACACTTGCAAGATGGAAAACTTGTGAATAAGAAAGCTAGTTATGTAATTAACTAATCTAAAATAATTACAAAGTACAATTTATTTAAACTTCAATACAAGTCAAGCAATGCTTGTGGTCCCGCGAGGCATAGATCAGTTGGCATAACTTGCTGGTAGCGGCAGAGTGAGGATTCAAATCCTTCTAAGGACAGTTAACGGTAATTTATTTTTTGTGCGCATCGATGTACAGGTCTAGTGGAAACCCTATAATCATGCATTACCCGCATTTTAACATGAGAGTAGTCTATGAGAAACCGAAGCTACAGCCCTATAACATATTCGGATGTAAGTACCTGAGTAAAATAAAAAAAAAAGTATTGCTTGTGTCTTGTTCACTTTCAAGTTTATCTGGGAGCACTTCAACGTTGGTTGGCAATGCTTCAACAAATACTGAACTGGGATGGGTCTAAACTCTAAACATACTAAACTTATCCATCAGGTAAAGTTGATGGCTGCTTGTTTGCTTCTTGCAACCTAGCCATTCATTTGTCCAACCTCAACAGATCCATCATCAGATGTCATACAGGGTTAGTTGCAATATTCCCAAGCCAATGTACGTCCAAGCAACAAATTTATTTTGAATCTGCATATTAGCAAAACAGGGATTTCACTAGGCAAACAAGAAGTTGCTGCTGTGTAATTGATTGAAATAGATTTCACTAAAATTTCATAAACAGGGCAATGTAATGAATAAAATTGCATAAATATACTTACAGTAATATTTGAGAGACAAGAAGAAAGGCATGTACTCCACAGTTGCAATTTGAATGCGTATAATCATTAGATATGTTAATTAGTTTCACATATACATTGAGTAAAACTAATTAAAACGATTGTTAGCGAGGAAGCAAACATGATGATGGAGAAGGTTGTAGCGATGATGCCGCAGAACAGCGTCCTTGTATGGCTATGAAGAACTGCAAAGAGTGAAATGAGCACGACCGCCCTGAACAAGACAAGGACACCATGGAGGAGTAGTAAGATCTTTCGTTTATCGTTCCCAGTGGCAAATACCAGGAAGATCACCATATAAATGGACTCAATTGCAACTCCTGAACCATTGATCGGGGACACCAACAGGTTGTTCGGTGACACAAAAGTCAGGCCGTACCTTTTCAATCCATCAAGAAAAGTAAAAATTATCAAACGCAATAAACTACGTAAGATTAAGAAGATAATGAAATGTTACAAATTTTGCACAAAAGCTAGAGATATCATTCTGCTTTTCACTAATCATTTAAAATAGAAATAAATTTGTGAGCAGCGAATCACACGATAGATTGTTTAGTTTAATATTTACGTTTCAGAGGATTGACTGAAAATGAAAATAATCATTATATAGCACACGGGCCTTCAGAAGTAAAAAACCAATGGCCCTATATATGCACCAAATAATGAACGTGGAAATTGGAACTCACCAGGATGAAAGGATGCAGTTGAGCAATGCGATCAGATAGGGAATTCCATAGAAATGTTCAGCTGATCTATTCTTAAAAATCCTCTGGAACATTGTCCTGTATTATTAGCCCAGAAAATAGGAAAATAAAAGAATTGCATGACCAAAATAATCCATTCCATAACGAAAAAGAGATATGAGTAGCCTATCCAGGTTTAGGGGAAACAAGGGCTATGGTATTTGCATGTGTAAATTTAAGTTCAGAGTAAACATATTATAGTCCAAGAAGCAGAACAAAAAGAACAAGGAGATTCTTACAGAGGTGACATGAAGACAAACGGAGAAGAAATATTTCCTGTGGCAAATTACTCTTAACAAATTCATAAAATTTAAACTGAAAACAAACCCAGCAATGAGACAAAATCAACAACAGTGAAGTCAATAGAGACAATGCGTTGAAGAGGTTAAGAAAATTCACCATGAAATATGCAAGACTCTTCATTTTTCTCCAGCTCCCGGGTGCATCTTTCAATGTTAATTACACGTTTCCAAGTATATTCCAATACCATAAGAATGCCATTTTTTTTCTTTTTTTTTTTTAAGAACCTTGACTTCCGAAAACAACCCACGTTAATTATGGATTAAATACTTGAAATTGTAATTTAAGGAGATTTTAAAATTTAATATATGAGATGTAACATTAATATATAATGTGTTTTTTTTCATAATTAATATTAAGTTTTTAAGGTGTATATAGACAAGGTAAAATTTAGATTTGATTAAGTATAAATTCATTTTTCAAAACAAATGTATAGATTATACTTAAAATTATATTTAAATTATTTTGAATCATTAATCAAGTTTTATTTAAGTTGACGGTTTTATAATTTTTGTTCGCATTGACACCGGATCAACACAAATTATCAGTAACCAGTGGATATTCCAAAACATACATCAGAATGCTCCCTCCTAATTGAACCAACAATATATACATACATTATAATAAATGCACTAATTAAAAGCAAGATATAAGGACCATTCAGTAACAAATTCCTCCATCCAATGCCTCAGATTCATCGTGTAAAAAGTTTGATCCTACTTTACATAATTTAGAATTTAAACCTTTTATGAATAATAATAATGATGATTCGTCCCTCGATATCATATCATTGATCACAGATCTTGAAGCTATCACAACATATGGAATGGAGTTGCCGGTCAATTAAGTTTAATCATTCTCTCTCTTTTATTTTTCTTTTTTTCTTTCTAAAATAGATATTCAATAGTATTAGTATAAGATAATTAATACATAATGACTCAATTGACCAATCTAATAAGAAAAGTTTTAGCAAATGAGGACTTTTGTCACCTAAATTTGATTTTAATTTTTTTCCAAAAAAGTTAAATTATATTTATAAGGACTTGTGAACTTAGACCTGAAAATGGTCCCCTAGTATCCATTGTCATTGTCATGAAAAATATGGGAAATTTTGCAACTAGTGGAAGATTTTACCAAGATGATGAAAAGGGGACCTCTCAAGGGTATGGTGAGACAAGTCTTTCAATATTAATTGATTGTTTTGGACTCTTATCTTCTCATTTGGGGTCTTCAAATATGAAACCCCTTTTAGGTCTATTTACACCAGATGAGAAAAAACTAGCCAAAAATAGTAAAATTGTTTCTATAGATGAGAGAGTGTATAGATTTCAACAACTTGGTTGATTTGAAAAGGCTTTCAATTGTAAGGGAAAGCATATAGATCTTATATACTATTTTTTTGTAAAGAGAAGAATAATAACATCTAAAAGTATTGTCTAATTCATAATTTAGACTGAAAAAGACGTATGCATGATAAAAAGGAGAGAATTAGAGGACTCTTTTTTCCTAATACGTATATCAAGGAAAACTAGCATCACACAATAATGATTCCAGAGAGCCCAGATCTTCGGACCTGGTTTCAGTTTCACTATACAACCCGACACCCACTTAGGGAGCCAACGATTATTTTTATTTTTTTTCCGTTCCAAGTGAGTGAGATAAGCACTACGGTTATTAATTTTAATTAAATTATCAAATTATTCTTAATATTACTATAATAGATTATGAGACTAATAAACTAGTGAAATAATCATGAATTAGTGAAATAAAAAAAATTAAAATCAAGAAGATTATTAATAGAACTTTAGATAATATATATATATATATATATATATATATATATATGAACATCTAATTATAAATATTTAGTTCTTAAGTTATATATAGATGAGTTAACCAACAGAATATTCAAGTTCGAATGTGATTAGTTTTATAAGGCATAAGCTGGAACTCAACCTCATTTCGATTTTATCCTTGATTTTGAATAAAGATTATTCAGATTGTCAAATTCTATTTAAATTATGTTTAAATTATTTTGTCTTATTATTCAAATTCTATTTAAGTTACAGTTTCATAGAATTTGTTCCTGTTGACACAAGGACAATTCCATACCAATTTGATCATCATAGAATTTCCACATTTAGTTTGTTCTACCAAACCTAATATTCCACAATTAGATATTTCATAATTTTCTTAAAAAATACAGAAACAGTCCTCAATTGGGTAATAAATACCTAGGTCTGTAGGCTGTGGTCCAACAATTTAGAACTGATGTCAGGAGTAGCATGGACTGTTCCAAAAGCAATGGAATTTCAATTTCTAGCTAAGAGTCTGGCCCATTCATAGAAGCCCATTAAATTGGCCTGCAAAATTCGCATGCACTCTATAACATGGAAGTTTTATAGTACTTTCACCGTACTTTCACATTAAATTGGACTTTCACCGTACCTTTTATAAGATATTATAATTAATTTTATATAAATAAATAAATTATTTTACTTCTGTTCTTATTTGTTTTTTAAAAAAAAAAAAAAAATTTTTTATCACTTTCTCTCTCAATAAAATAAAAATAAATTTAAAAATAATATACACAATAAATATATAAAATATCAAAATATCTTATCTTACAGGTCCCGGGCTGAAGGGCTGTGATATCAGCGCAGGATTCTCTTACGAAAATCTTAAATAATTTGAATGCTTGGGCCGTTGTGTGACCCATCAAGCAAGACTGAGATTCACATCCCTGCATCATTTATTTATTTTTAATGAATACCCCTTCATGAAAATTCAAATGTATACTTTTACTCAAAAAAAGAAGAAGGGAGAAGTCAAAATTGTACATTTTAAATGGAGGGAGTATTGCCTAGAAGGTATCCATGATTGTATATTTTTAATTTTCTTCTGGGCTGAAATTTTTCTCATGTGTCAAGGGTCTATATCTTACACCCTACATCTCATTATGGTATGTTGTTTTTTAACACGGGAGCTTGGACAAGTTACTACCGTCACATTACACCATCTTATTCTTATAATAAACTTCAATAGTTTCAATTTGTGAGTAACCGACCAATTTCAATAAATTTCTGTGGGAAAAATATGTATATGTGTTTAAACAAAACGGTCATGAAAATGAAGTCTGAGGCAATAATATTCCAGCAGCCTGACTAATATATTCTCCTTGAAGATCTGTTTCAGCCATCTTATGATAATTGTTTTTAACTAACGAAGGCACCATAGGCAAACCGATGATTGCGAGAAGTATACACTAAAGAGGTAGAACCGTAGAAGATGCAGTAATATATAACCCATTTTAATGGTAATAGTGAGATATGGCGTGGAATTTGAAGGAATTATTTATATTCACAAGAAAAGTAAAGCGTTAAATAATTAAAATAACAAATTTTAATCATTCATTATAAGTTCAATTTTTATATAAAATGAAAATTTAATATAGTATAAGAACGTAAGATTTAATGTATCGTTCTTTTTATAGTTCCGTCAATAAATAATTATTATATAAGTAGTCAAGTTTTCAAATCAAAACCTTACTCTTGCACTAAACTATTATCAATGTTTGGACCTCTCATTGTAAATTTTGATTAGTCCACCACACGTATGATTAAGAAGTGTGTTAAATAATTAAGTTGTTCAAAGAGACTCTATCATTTAAGTTTTTAGACTGCAATAATATGAACTTAACTATATCAAAAAAATATTTACTTAATTGGACAAAGAAAAATCCTCTTAAAAAGTAGGTCAAGTATCCTCTTAAAAGTCTTCCCATGGAAAACTACTAGAAGTCTTACATGTTTGTTGAGCAATATGAGGATAAGAACTATGACAATGTTAACATCAATGTGCCTCACAAGTCTGTACGATGAATTAATGAATGTGTGAACGGTAGAAATTGTCTTCTAACTTTTTTTTCTTTTTATAAACAAATTGTCTTCTAACTTGATAGACAAGAATAATTCTTAATAGTTGTTCTTTTGAATTTAAGCTTTCTGCAATTTTTAATAGAATTTCTCTTTCTTAAGTAAATAAAGTTTTTATTGTTCCAAGCAACCGAGAAAAAAAATTTGAAAATAATTCCTTTATTACCATTTCTATACACTTCTGTCGAAATATCTATTCAAACTTCTAATTTCTTTTTTTTTTCTTGGAAGGATTTTCTCTTTATTAAAAGAAAGTTATAAAGTGCATTAATTATAAGTCTTTTTAACAAAATCTTTATTTCTGTAAAAAGTGTTCTGGGAGTGGCTTTAGTTGGGCATCTGAAATCTGGATGAATAGGTATCGTGCAAGAATAGAGTGATGTAGTTCAAAAAATCAAAAGCAATACAAGTTATTCTTTACCTTATAAACTTTTGGCAGTTTTTGTCAACTATGCTAAAGGCTGGACGCTAGAAGAAGATTCAAATTCAAATTGGGAAGCATCAATAATATTTAGACTTGGTTTGTTCATTTGAGATTTTAATTCAACTACACGAGTTGGTTATTTTTTACTGAAATTTCTTTAAGTATTTCTATTACTAATTAATGTCATCATCCTATTTATCCTTGATGTCTACATTTATTTTCGAACATTGGAAAGCCAAAAACAACAAAAACTTTGGGAATGCAAGTGGGAGTAGAGCTGGGTATTATTTGGTCCAGATTGTTTGTATTGAATTTTAAAATTTGATTCGATTTTTTTTTTTAACAATCCAATCTAATTCGGTCTGTGAGAGAATAAATTATTTTGATTCGGTCTTCAATCTTTAATTTTAAATACCAGATTGAAACAAAGATCGAATTCTTATTGTTATAACAATAATAATTAATCATTTTTGTTTCTAATTTCATGATTTTTTTTCTTCTCTCGACACAAATCTTGCAAATAATACAAGAACGTCGTACAATAAGATGATTTTTTATTATTATTTTTATGAATAGTATATAATTTTAATATAGACATTACAAAATAGTTAGAAAAAACTAATATTTTATTTAAAATATATATAAAATGTAATTTCAATCTTAATCGAATCAAAATATTTCGATTTTTAATTTTTTGATATTATAAATATTACGATTTGATTTGGTCTTCATGAAAAAATCGAAGACATATCAAAATTTCATATCGAAAACACATTTAGGGGCAAAACATCAAGACTTTGAGGAATCTTTACTACAATTAAAGTCAGCTACACATATCATTTACCAAAAAAAAAAAAAAAGTCAGCTACACATATAGTAATTGGTACCAAAAAGGTTTTCTAAAAGATGAATAAAAGTTTAGTAAAGATTTCCGTTTAAGGAAATATAAAATCATTTATATAAATGCTCTTAAACACTTAGAAAAGGCGTTACTTGAGACGGATTTGTGACAGAATTGAGGCAACAAATGAAGTTTGACTTTTCATCTTAAATTCATCTCAAGTGGAGATGAATTTGTGAAGGATTTGTTTAGACGTTTTTTAATAGAGAAAAAGTGAGTACGTTTTCAATCTGTCCCAAGTTTTGAGACATATTTGAGACAAAATTCTTTTTTTTTTTAACAAATTTTCTAAATGAGAGAAAAATATATTTGTCTCAACCTTTGAGACCAAATTATAATTATTTAAAAACAATATTTTTAAACAATTAAAAAGATATGTTTCAAAATCATCTCAAATTTGGGAAATATATACAATTAGCAATGGAAATATTTTTGAAAATATCTTTTTTAACCATTAAATCATATTCTAACTTTATTTTAAAATAAATTATAGTGAATAATGAGATTATCGGAGTGATACATACATACATATATATATATATAATATGATATATGTATATATTTGAATAATAGTTGCTACTTATTAATGGGGAAAGAACAAAGAGGATTGATACTAGTTTCTATCTTACTAATTGCTAATGTGAGATTGACTTAAATTTTTATTTTTAAGGATCGAGTTGGCCCATCAACCCGCAACCTAAAATGACCCGAATCCATTTGGCCTGCGAGATAAAAAAAATGAAATCCAACCCAATTTATATTGTGGGCTTTTCGAGTTGCCCGACGAGCCGAACTTATTTTGCCGCCCCTGAGTGTACAAATTGAGTAAGTAATATTTTTAATTGACAATTAAGATATTAAAGAGTTAGAGTCATTTCTTCTTCTTTTTTCCTTGAGTTAGGTATGATAAATAAGATGTTTAGGATATGACATTTTTATTTGTGCAATTGAAATTAAATTGTTAATTTTGAATAAACTTGTTTCAAAGTTATATATATATATATATATATATATGTGTGTGTGTGTGTGTGTTTCTTTGGGTTAGTGTAAGCTACCGAAAGTGGAAGTGGAAGTGGAGCAGAATGAATGTTTTTTTTTTGTTTTTATGATTCAAGTTGAGTTTGGAGGTAGTAATTTCAATTTTAATTATCAGCAAAATTTTCGTAATTAATTGTGTCAATTACTTTATATGCGAAGGACACATGCTTATTTTTTAATGTATTGTTTTCTAGCTTGTAGCTTCAAATTCTTCTTTTTTGTTGGTGTTTTCACGTGAAGTCTTGGCTTGGGTTTGTAGCTTTTTGCTACTTCTTTTACCAATAAAATATATCCCTTTGAAAATAAAAAAAATTATAGATGCATCTTCTTCATCCATACTTGCATCTAAATTAGATGCGCTTGACACTTTTGGAGTAGCTAAAGACAATAAATAAAAATCATTTTTAGTAAGTCTATGGTTTTATTTTTATTTAATCATATTTGGCAGTAATTTATTTTGTTTAGAAATTTTTGGAAGCTAAGTTTGAAATATATATATATATATATATATATTTCCTTTGAAAATAAATTATTCTAGATTATGGGCTTTCTACTTTGTTTAGTTATATCATCAAGTTCTTTAATCAACATCACAATCTGGAATTGGTGATGAACAATTTGAGGTGACAATCCTAGGACAATTACGGGTGAAAATTTTCTTCAATTGTTGCTAATCAAACTTGGAAAGGTTTGAACAAGATATCTCATACATGAATAATAAAAGGTTCCCACAAATTACATCTTGTTCAATTAGGATGGAGTGCAACCTTACATAGCGTATGCATCATCTTAAATCCTTAATAATCACATATGTAGTATTAAAAATAGTTATATAATGTCTAATCTATTTAATACTTGTCACGGACTATTTAAGAGTGAACTTAAATAAAAATTTCCAAATATTAGGAAATTGGAGTTGGCATGAAGAGTAGATGAAGGATTCCGGAATAGTTTAGGGTGCATGTGAGTTTCTACTTTTCAATTAACTATTTTTTCTTCAATATAAAAATATTTACTATAATCATCTTTCTATAGGTTCACAATTCAAGAAATTAAGTAATTGATAAGTGCTTGAAAAGTTTATCAAGCGGACCTTCAAAGGTGGTAAAGTTTTGTAATGAGTATATTTTTAATGGATAAAGATTTCATATTCCTCTCAAATTTAAATTTAACAATTCCTATGTAGATAAAGAAAGTAGAGATTGAATGCACAGAGATTTGTCAACTCTTAAATTAAAATCATTAATCGAAAAAGGTTTTGGGAGATTTTAGATTTGTGAATAGAATTAAAAAGGATAAAAATTAGCATCCTATTTATAGGCACAAAAATCAGCAGCAAAATGGTCATTTCGCATCCCAAATTCCTGAAAATTTAATTGGTGGCCTAATTTCCCTAAATTTCGCCACGTGTCCGTCCTTATTGGTCTGCATTACGGCTTCTAGAAGCATCATTTGTCATTTTCTGATTGCGTCATTTGTCATCTTCTGATTGCGTCATGTATCATTTGTCATTTATCATCTTATGACATGAAATATATATATATATATATATATATATATATATTAACTTCTTCAACATTTCTTCTTCTTCTTTTTATCTCCAAAATAAACTAAAATACACTAAAAAACTTACAAACAAAGAAATAGAAGGGAAACGTGAAATATATCCGACACGCTATCCCCCACACTAACAATTTTTGTTTAAAAATCGGTTAATTATATTATGTAATGAACAAAATTAACAAAATAACATAAAAATTAATTAATTTATGAATACATTAAATTCCCCCACACAATCCCTTTGGTTGCCCTCAAACAATATATAAACACAAAATATACATGTATAAATAATTTAAACAAAATTAATAAGGTAATAAAGTGTTATATTAATTTCAGTATAACTTTCATAATTATCCCGTTTTTATTTGAAAAACAATTGTACTCGTGTGCTTGAATATCATTTACAAGTTTAACATTAATATTCAAAGTTAACAAAATGTGACTGTGAAAAACATAAAACCCTTAATAAAAATTTTATTTTTTTAAAACATGTTATCAATATAATGAAAGGATAATAATAAAGTTACTAGGAAAATAAAAATACATTCTTAATTTATCAACACAACTTATAAACTTATAAACTCACATACTCTCAACTAATGATGAAAATTTTGGTCGATTTGGGTCAAATAGGACTTTTAAGCTTGTAATGTTAAGTTCGTGATTTGACTACAAATGAAGGATAGGAATATACAAAATATTTCAATAGTTTAAATTGATAATGAATTACCACCTCTTGAAGAAAACATAAGCCATTATATCTCTTCATTTTTTTTCGTTTTTCTATTTTCTTCCTCTGTTTTTTTTAAAAGATCATATCTATGAGTTTTTTTCCTTTCGATTTTTGATAATATCACATAATCATTTATTAACAGTGTTCATAGCTTTATAATATAGATTAACATATTTTCAAAATATTCTCAATAAAGTATCTGAATAGAAAAGTAATAAATGAGGTTATTTATTAAATAAATTAAATGGTAATGAAACCATTCATACATGTTGGTTTAAAATAGGATCGAGGATATATATAAGTATGGTTTGTTTAGAAATGCTTAAACTATCAAAGAAGGCCTTATGTCATTCCCAAATCAAGCAAGATCTTATTTAAATTTTGTCTCAAACATGTGAAAAAACAAGTTATATCTGAAATCATTTTATGATTCTTTCAACAATTAAGCAAGATATTTAAAGTCATGTTTAATCACTGTTGGACATTTAATTTAGTTAAATAAGCTATCTTTCAATGTTCGAGAAGACGCATATTCAATAATTTCTGCTATGCTTGCAAGCTAAAAAGTGAAAAAGAAAAATCAAACAATTCAAAAGTATTTAAGAAAGCCAATGGGTTGCCTCCCACACAGCGCCCTTATTTAACTTCTTAGACTCGACGAATACAAATTTCAATTCCTTTCTGATAGTGGGTCTTCAAAAGCAACATAATCGATAATTTGTCCAACAAATCCTTAAAGACTTTAAAAATTTTGCTCGTTTGAAGACTTTTTACCTCTACTGACCCGTGATTAAATATATTAATGATAACAAATGGGTCAATCCACCTTGACTTTAACTTTCTTGAAAACAGTCTTAGACAAAAATGCGTACCTCTGTCACTGATGATAGCCATTAAAATTCCAAATCTATGGAAAATGTTGTTTTTGATAAATGTCACAACTACTTTAGAATCATTCGTTCGAATGACCTTAGCTTCAATCCATTCGTTTTGGTCCAAAATGACCTTCACATTCAAAAATATGACAAAAATTCAATTTGAATTGAATTTCATTATTCAAAACACATCTGCTTATGACATTATCTACGCAACTTTTGAATAGGTAGGGATCATCCCAATAGTATTGTTTTGAGTCATTCCTAATTTTATCCTTTTGAGGCTTAGACAAATGATTTGGAAATACTTTGGTAACAATATAATTAATAATATCCGCATACTAATGTATAGTTTCATGCAATGCACAAAGATGCTCATCAGGAAATAATTTAGAGATAGGATATATTTCTTTGTCATATGTTAGTCAACTCAAATGATTAATAACAAGATTATCTTATCCCTTCTGATGTTAGATTTCAAGGTCAAATTCCTGTAGTAAGAGAATACATCTAATTAGTCTTGGTTTAGACACCTTCTTATTTAACATGTATTTCAGAGTTGCATGATCTGAATAAACAATCACTTTCGTTCCCAACAGATAAAATCTAAATTTTTCTAGAGCAAAAAGAATATAATAGAATTCCTTCTCAGTTGTGGTATAATTGCATTGGACATCATCAAGTAATTTAGATGCATAATATATCACATGAGGAACTTTACCTATTTTTTTACCAAAAATAGCTCCAACCGCTTTGTCACTAGCATCACACATTATCTCAAAAGAAAATTCCAATTAGGGGTTGAATGATAGGTGATGAAATCAATTTCTCTTTCAACAATTTAAATGCTTGTTTACAACCTTCATCAAAATTGAATTTATTTTATTTTTGTAATAACTTGCATAAAGGTTGAATAGTTTTAGAGAAATCATTAATAAACCTTATATAGAATCCAGCATGACCAAAGAAGGATCTTACCTCTCTTACCGTAGAAGGATACAGAATATATTTAATCACATCAATCTTAGCTTTGCCAACAGTCAGTCCTTTTGGTAAAACTATGTGTCCTAAAACAATTCCTTGTTCTACCATAAAATGACACTTTTTAAAATTGAGAATAAGATTAGTTTCAACACACCATTTAGGCACAATTTCCAAATTTTCTAAATAAGAATCGTGAATTTTTATAGACAGTAAAATCATCCATGAAAATTTCAATGATATTCGTGACAAAATAAAAAAATAAAGACATCATGCATCTTTGAAAGGTAGCGGCTGCATTGCATAAACCAAAAGACATTCTTCTTAGTTCTAGTAGTTTTCATAAATGGTCTACCTAACAGAACAGGTGACTGTGATGAACAAGTATTCTAGCTATCCTCAGTTTTCAAAATGTAGAAATCTACAGAGAATACTAAATTATTTACTTTTACCAATACATCTTCTATTACTCCTTCGGGATAAGTCACAGACCTATCAGCTAACTGAATAACAATTCTAATAGGATTCATTGGTCCCAAATTTAAAGAGTTATAGATTGTATAAGGCATGACATTAATAGACGCTCATAAATATAGCATACAATCTGAGACTACTTTATCACTGATTGTACAATGGATAGCGAACATACCCGGATCTTTTTGCTTTGGAGGAAGTTTCTATTGGAGAACAACAGACACAAATTCCCCACATTGATTCTCTCATTTCCTTTAAGCTTCTTTTTATTGGTACAAAGTTCTTTTAGGAACTTAGCATAACGAGGAATCTGTCTTATTACATCTAAAAGAGAAATGTTGACTTCAACTTTCTTGAAGATCTCCAGAACATCTTTTTTTTCCTCATCTTTCTTATTCTTAGTTAACCTATTAGGGAAAGGAGGACTTACCTTGGCAATAGAAAAAGAAGATTCTCCTATTTGAGAAACTTTGTCGAAAGATGCTATGCTTGAAAAAAGTGTTTTCTCCATACCTTTATTTTCCTTTGGTCTTTTGGATTCTTCCAACAATTTAACATTTCTCAATGTTACCGCACTAGCATTCTCTTTGAGATTGAGTGGTTGTGATGGAAGTTTATTGAAAAGCTATGTTTTCAATTGACTTACCTCAAAATCCATTTGTCCTACCTGATTCTCCAAATTGTGAATACTAGACTTTCTATCCTTTTCGAATGACATGGTATCTCTCTGAAAAGATATAGATTTGAAGCTAGATATTTCACCATATCTTCTAAAGACAAACACTGTTCTTAGTTCTGAGAAAGCTGAGGAGGGTTTTGGTGTTGATTATGAACAAACCTGTTGGGTTTATTGGTGGTCTAACCCCTTGATTACTCCATCTAAAGTTAGGATGGTCTCTCCACCCTTCATTGTATGTGTTAGAAAATGGATTGTGTCTTCTCTAAGGTTGGTTCTGAAAATTAACCATGGCATTGGCTTGTTCATCTTGAAATAGTGTAGGACAAGAATCTGTAGGGTGGTTATTGCCTAAACAAATTTCATAGGCTTTTACAGGTTAATTGATTCTTTCCCAACAAATTGACCAACTAAATTGGTAAGATGTTCCAATGAGCTCAGACAAATTTCTATCATTACGAATTAAATTCATCCCGATCAGCTCAGACAAATTAATTTCTAATTTAATTAAACACCACTACCAACCAGCGTGTATATGATGCTCAAACAAATTGCATTAACTAAATAAGACATCACCAACATTAAATTGTATATAACAATCAACTTAATTATATACAATTTAAATTATATAATTCTGTTACTAATTTAATTAAGTCAAGAGGTGCAACTCAATAAAATTAGTAGATGCTACTTGAATTATTAATACAAGATTAATAATCCTAACTATACAATCATATTTATTAACTAGATTGTCAATCCAATTAATTCATACAATTATATTGATTAAAACATGAATTAAACTAAAACTATAGAGGCTCGGCCTTCTATAAAAAGAAATTAAACAAGTTAGTAGACTCAACCTTTTATTATAAAAAAAAAATTAAACAAGTTAGTAGACTCGACCTTCTATAATAAATAAAATAAAAGATATAAAACTAAATTAAATTAATTTAGTGGCTCGACCATCCATTTGCAATATTTAAAATGCATAAAGTAAACTGACGGGTAAACAGAATGGTAAACTAAATATTTAAAATGTATAAAGTAAACTGACGGGTAAACTAAAGATTTAAAATGCATAAAGTAAACTAAAGTAAAATGCATCCACTAGGCTGGTAAACTGACAATAAGTTCAGTTAAATAAATCCAAATACAAAAGTACCAAGAAAATTATCTCATAATCTCATTTATTAATAACTTAACACATATCCTTGTTAATAAAAAAATAAATTACTCACAATACATATTTAATAAATATAAGAAGGAATTTATAAACATTAGAAAGAAAATTTGAAAGATAAAATCTCTGGAAATATTGAAATTATTTGGACATAATTTCTTTATAAATATTACAAAAAACCTTAAAATATTGTTCTAAAAATTATGAAAAATACACTAATATGAAGACAATAATTAAAGAAAGAAATTGCAAAAGAAATAGAGAATATTGAAGCTAAATTGGTAATGAAATGATAAAAATAAGCGTTATATTTATAGGCACAAAAATTAGGGCAAAATGATAATTTCGCACCTCAAAGTCTTGAAAATTTAGTTAGTGACCTAATTTCCCCAAAATTTGCCACGTGTCGCGTCCTAATTGGTCCACATTGATGCTTCTAGAAGTACCACTTATCATCATCTGATTGCAACACATATCATTTTCTTATTGCGCTACTTCATTGGATGACATGGAATATATATACATATATATTTTAACTTTTTCAACATTTCTTCTTCTTCTTTTTATTTCCAAAATAAACTAAAATACATTGGAAAACTTATAAACAAATAAATAGAAGGGAAACGTGGAATATATCCATTAAATAACATAATTAACTGATTTAAAAAAAATATATAGTCATTAAATAATATAAAAATCAGTTAATTTATCATTACATCAATACCATGGAGCTAAGATACATCCACAAGATAAGCTTGTTGAAATCAATCACAAGAGAAAATATGGGAAGTACGATCCATTTGTATTAGCATAGGAAATAACGCAAGTCTATTACTTTTGGTATCCATGAAGCAATTGGGCAAGGTCGAAATTGTTGGCTGTCTACAAATCAAAGCCCCGTCATGTCATTGATACTCCCATAAGTGTTGTAGCATATCAAGAGGATGTTAATCTTGTGGATACAATTTATATCACTTGAATAAAAATTGACATTATTAGCCACTTACACATGAAACCGGTGAAATTATTGTGTTTGATGATCATGCAAATGTTGGTGACGTCCCTCCCTCATCTTCTTTTCAAAGATGAGGGAGAGGAAAGTTTGGAAACATATTCAGAAACAATGGGGAACAAAACATTGATGAATCAAATAATAAATTAAGTGATTAGATGATATGTTATATATATATATATATATATATGTATTCAATAATTATAATACTATTTTTGATAATTTCATATTCAAATATATCTAATATTTTGTATTCTATTTGTTGGATAGGTATGAATCATCAAATTCCAAACCACAATAACATTTTATCTGATAATACTTGTTCACTACGATTGGATTATGGTGATCGAGATCATTTGAGATCACCCACTAGATTTCCATTAGGATTTCATCCCACCCTACATCATCCGATCCTATGGACCTTGATCCTCTATCATGCCCATTGCTTACTCCACACAACAACATATAAGTACTTTTATGTGTTTTAGTTATAATCAATAGTAATTTCATTCTTGAACAATTCATGTGTTGAGATTTTTCTTTTTCATAGGTTGTGTGGCCTAAGGCCTAATAGGCCATTAATCAGATTGTCAAGTCATTTCAGAATCACTACTTGGCCTTGCACTCTACATTCTCATGTGTCCCACTGAATTTGCGATACATGTGTTTTGAGGAATAGAACTTGAGTTCTTTTGTTGAATATTCATATTTTTTAATATTTTTTCATATTATTATTTATGTATTTGAATCTTATAATTTTGATATAGAGAAAATATCGATGGGACCCATTGTGCACCATCCAGATTCGATGAATTTGAAATGGAAAATGTAAAAAGTCATTTAGATCGGAGCTTTATCAAGCACAATGTGCTAGGAGATGTAATCCTTCGTCAGGGATTGAGCCCGAGATATGAGGTCAATTGTGGGACCTCTATTGGTCCACAGATCGATGGCAACATATTTCGAGTTATGCTGAAAGCAATCGAAAGGCAGCTTATGATACCACACATACTTCAAGCCTCATAATTTTCACAAAGACAGAAATACGTATGGTAAGCAATAAATTTTGCATATATTTTTAATTGTATTATTAAGTGTTAGTTGATTAATATAAGGTACTCAAATTTTATAAATTTAGCTCGAGATCCATACTCGAGACATATATATGAAGACTCACATTAGTTTGTATTTCTTCCCTAAAGCCTTTAATAAATTGTCAGTAATAAATGTTGACATATTCACTTGTCATTGTATGAGGACGTGGAAGATCTAGCAGAAACATATCGCAATCTAAGTCTACTGACCCTGCTCATCCTTCTCGAGTACTTGAGGCAACCTGTGTGGGAAAAATAAGTATAGAGTTTATGCATTAGGCTTCGAAGCAGCCTATGTAGGACTTGATTCATTGTGCACGCCATCATCACAGTTAGCTAAGCATGGTAAGGTCATTATGCTTCAACAGTATGTCAATACACTAACTAGGGAACTTAATTCATAGAAGAAGATGAAGCAGAGCATCCTAGATTGGATTCAGAAGTTCTCAAGTGAATCTGGTAGGCCTGGTCCCAAATTTTCACAGCAGACTGATGAGGATGATAATTACACTATCATGCCCACTGATCATCATCCACTTCCTCCTTGTGGCTTGAATCCTCATCCACATCCACTACCTTCTACATCTGCATTTGTATCTTCTTAGGACTTTTTGTTACTTTGTTTTATTGCATTTGACATATTTACAATTATTGTATATATTATGGTTGATTTATTATTATACATTTGTTTTTTGGTGATATATTTGTGCGCTTGATTTGATATATAATTTTTTTTTGTCTCAAATCCATCAATTTGAAAAGCAAATTTTAACAATCTGTCTCAACTTGAGAAGAAAGAATGCATTTTAATTAACTCATTAGGAAAATATTTCGTCTTAAAGTTCTCAATTTGGGACGAATTTGAGAAGGAAAAGTTTATTAAAAAAACATTTTAAAAACACCATTTAAGACCACTTTGCAACGGAATAGTTGATATTAAAATTAATTCTTGAAATATTCTTCTCAAATCCGTCTCAAGTTGGGATATATTTGAGACCATTTTGAGATGGATGTGTTCACATTGACTCATAAATGATTTTGATTTTTTCGTCTCAAAGTCTGATAGAATAATTTTACGTCCCAAGTTGCGATGAAATATTTGGGAAGAAAATTTCCATCTCAAAAATGAGTTTAGGGCATATTTGAGACGGATTTGGCCATCTCAAATGCTATCTTAGAAGACCCATTACACAATAGGTTTTTAAGTTGTTGACAAAGTCGATTGAGAGTTAAAATGGTTTGGTAAATTCGAGATGGCATCCAACCTTAGAAGATAAAGATTGAAGGTGTAAAGAAAAAGAAAAAAGAAAAAAAAATAAAATTTAAATATGAATATGAAATAATGCAAATACAAGGTTGATATAACGAAATGACATCCTTTTATCATTTTATTATCTGAAAAGCAAAAACTAGAATAAAAAAGTTGTAAATTTCATTAATCAGTTATAAAACTAATGGAAGTGTAATTTTCTATTGTTTTGTGAGTTGTAGAGCAGAAAATAATATATAAAAAGTTGAAAGATAGATATTAAATTTCAAAAACATTTAAGAGTAATTGACACTTTTTACCTATAAATAAAGGGCCTTGATGCCTATGCAAATTATTTTGGTAAAGAGATATTGAGAGCTAAAAACTTGGAGGGCCAATTGGAAGAGAACTCACCACCAAAAAAAATTGATAACTCTAATTAATGTATTTCTATTATTATAATTATATAAAGTTCAAACTTCTTTGGTTTTATTGGATTTGCATAATTAGTTACAAGATTCATTCATGTGATGTTGGGTTTTGACCCAACACTCAGAAAATCGTAGAAGCAAAAATAAAGACAGACACAACACAAGAATTACATGGTTTGATGTAAAACCTACTCCACGGTGCTTGGCTAAGAACACAATCTCTCTACTTGTTTACACCCTCAGGAAGGGCTATTCCAGCCTCTCACTCTATCTCACTATACAATCTATTAAAAATAGATAAGATATAAGGAAGAAAGAACAATTTCAAGAGAGGAGACATAGGGAGAACGAAAGGAACAACCAGAAGAACATTAATTGGCTAGGTTACAAATGAGATAAACATAGTATATATATTGGGTCCGTCCAAGAGCGGGTCAGAAGCTAACCCGCTCGGTTGACCCGCGAGACAAAAAGGGTTGATCGGATAAATTGAAAGAGGCCCAAGTCATATTATAAACCTATCATCATTTGATTGGATTTTGGACAATATCATTGGGTGTTTTGGACTGATTAGGTGGACAAACACCAACAAACTGCACCTTGAACACATATATCAACAGTTTTTAGAAAGATTGTTCAATTGGCTTAATAACACAATTTCTTAGCCAGTTTTAGCCTTGACCAATGTATAATAGTTCTCTACACATGAAAAACTTGTCGTACAAACAATTTTAGTACCAAAATCAGCAAGATTATCATGAGTACTAATTTTTCTAACATCAATTTTTCTCACAAATAAAATAGTATTTAACATCAATATGTTTAGCTCTTTCATGATAAACAGGATTTTTACACAAATGTAGGAAATACAGTTCATGCAACAGACCTTGAAGCCAAATTGCCTCTTTGATGGCCTTAATAATAGCTATATATTCAGTTTCTGTAGTGAATAATGCAACAACATATTGCAATTAAAATTTCTATTAAATGCAGTTATCAGCTAGAGTGAAGAAATAAGAAGTAGTAGACTTTCTACCAGCATTATCACTAGCAAAATCAAAATCTACATATCCAACTAACTCTAAATTTTTAGTCCATTTAAAGTAATGCAAACTAGAATCTCACGTACCATTCGAGTATCTTAGAAGCCATTTTAAAGCATGTCAATGATCTTTATCATGGTTAGACATGAATCTACTCAATAGGCTAATTGAATATACAAGATCAGATCTAGTGGAGACCATGTAGTACATAACAAAACCAATAGTCATTCTATAAGGAACATGTTTCATTTCAGACCTTTCACATTCAGTATTAGAACAAGTTTTTTCAGATAATTAAAGTAGGAACTAAAAGGCTCATTCACATGTTTGAAGGAATTCATAAAGAATTTAGAAACAATCTTTTTCAAAAAAGGTTTTTGAGAAATAAACATAGAATTATTACTCTTGTTTATGTTAATATGCATTCCAAGAATTCTAGATGTAATATCCAAGTCTTTCATATCAAATTCATCTATCAGTAAACACTTAAGTTTAGCTATTTTATCCACGTGTTTCCTAGATATAAACATATCATCTACATAAAGAAATAGATAAACAACATTATCAACAGAATCACCAGAAAAATATAAGCAACTATCAAAATTACGTCTTTTGAAACCATTTTTTACCATATAAGTGTCAAACATTTTGTACCATTGCCTTAGGGATTCTTTAAGTTCATACATAGACTTCTTCAGTAAACAAACAGTGTCATCCTTACCTTTTTCAAATCCATAAGGTTGATTCATATAGATTGTTTCATCTAACTCACTATGTAAGAAAACAGTTTAAACATCTAGTTGTTCAAGTTCTAGATCATAAAAGGCAATTAAAGACAACATAATTCTAATAGTCTTGTATTAAACAACAGGAGAAAAAATTTCAGTAAAATCAACACCTTCAACTTGAGTGGATCTCTTAGTAACCAATCTTCCTTTGAACCTAAGTGGTTCAGTATGGATTTCACTTTCCTTTACCTTGAATACCCATTTTTTTGTCTACCACATTTTTCTTACCAGGTTTGGGTACCAAAACCCAACTGTTATTCTTGTGCAATGAGGACAATTCCTTTTTCATTGCACTTAGCCAAGAGTCACATTTTGGACTCATCAGTACTTTTTCATAGCAAGTTCGCTCTTTTTCTTCAACTAACCTTCCAGCAGCAAAAGTACCCATATTTACTTGGAGTTTTCACATTCATTTTCACTCTATCTCTTGCCAGTTGATAGTCTTGCAGGGCATGACCTTGAGCAGCTGAATATTGATCACTATCATCATCAAAATAAGTTTATAATTCGGGTTCAAGGTTTTCAAGTAAGTTACCTAGCTGTTCTTTATCAAGAACAGCTTCAGGGCCATCATTTTCTTCATTCCCACTAGTCAATGTGGGTTGATTCTAAGAACTAGAAGTGTCATCCATCTCAAGAACAACTTTCTTACTTAAGAAAAGAAGAGTAGAATTAAGAGAGTTAGGATCTGACTTAACACAAGACATATCATTTTCATTAAAGATTACATCCCTACTAATTGCTACCTTTATTCCTAGTTTTTCACTCAACCAAACTTTATAACCCTTTACACTATCAAGGTAGCCTAAAAAGACAACTTCCTGGATCTAAGGTCTAATTTTCCTTCCTTTTGGTGTGCAAAGGCTACACATCTAGAAACCTTAAAGTTACTCAGGTCTGGTAGGGAACCAGACCATAGTTCCTTAGGTGTTCTAAAACTTATAGCAATTGAAGGAGCATCAGTGCTAACTGTCTCACCCCAAAAGGGTTTAGGTATACCAAAAGATATCATAAGGCATCTCACTTTATCCACTATAGTTCTATTCATTCTCTCAACAACCTCATTCTGTTAGGGATTAAATCTCATAGTTTTATGTTTAACAATGCCACAGGAAACACACAAGTGATCAAAACTTTGATTACAAAACTCAAGGTCATTATCAGTTCTAATAAACTTAACTTTCTTACCAATTTGATTTTCAGCAAAAGTTTTCCAATTTCTAAACTTTTGAAAAGTTTGATCATTAGATTTTAATAAGAAAATCCAAACCTTTCTAGAAAAATCATCAACTATAGATAGAAAAAAACACATCCCCCTCCCCATATGTAGACGTTCTTTCAGGCCCCCATAAGTCATAATGGATATATTCTACGATCTCAGTAGTTTTGTGTGTCAGTGGAAAAACTCAACTTGTGTTGTTTTTCTAAGATGTAATGGTCACAAAATTCAACAGATTCAACAATATCACCATTTAAAAGATTTTGTTTGCTTAAAGACTGTAAGCCCTTTTCATTAATGTGTCATATTCTCTTATACCACAACATATCTTTTTTTCATTAACATGTTTTCCAAATAATGCAGAGTTTTTAGAGATAGTAGAATCATATAACACATATAAACCATTACAAACCTTAAGGTAGCCATTTTTGTCTTGTATGAATAACCAGCTGAGTCAAGCATACTAAGAGAAATTAAGTTTCTACTCAAGTCAAGAACAAATATAACATTAGTTAGTTTTCTTACCACATCATCATATATTTTAATGCAGATATAACCAATGCCTTCAATTTGACAATACTCTTTATTGTCCTTGTACACTTTACATTTAGAGACTACCTCAAGAGTGTCAAACCAGTCATTGTTGGAACTCATTTGAAAAGTGCAACCAGAGTCAAGAAGCTAGTCAGAAAAAGCACAGTTATCAGTAGCACACAATACTTCAGCATACATAGTATTTGTAGTGATATCATATTCATTATTATTGCTATTACTATGATAATTACTATTATTATTCCCTTTTCTGTTAAGTTTCTCAATCTTAATTTTTTTGAAACATTTATTCTTCAAATGACCCTCATTTTCATAGAAAAAACATTTCCTATTTTCTTTGTCCCTAGACTTAGACCTGCCTTTAGTTCTAGATTTATTCATATTGAAGTTATGCTTCCTTTTTTTTCTCAAGTCTACCTCTAACATACAAATTCTCCTCATTACCGTTATTCTCCATTTTAAGATCTACTTCTTTGGATTGAAGAGCAAACTTAATATCAGCAAGAGACATACTTTCCTTACCATATTTGATAGCATACTTAATATCCTTAAAAGAATTAGGCAAATAATTCAACAAAATCATAGCTTGATTTTCATAAAAAATAAACTCATCAATATTAGACAATTCATCAATCATTTTGTTCAAAACATCCAAATTATCATCTAAGGACTTTGTAACAGACATTTTGAAACCAAATAGTTTTTATTTCAAGTAGATTTTGTTTGACAAAGACTTCATCAGATAAAGTTCATCAAGTTTACTCCACATTTTATAAGCAAAATCAAGACCAGCAAGTTGTCTGAGCACATTATCATATAAATGCAATACAAGAATACTATGTGCAAGTTCTAACTTTTCAAATAAAACTTCATCATTCCAAGATTTTGGAAAGGACTTAAGATCAGATGTAGCATACTAAACTTTATTTTGAACTAGAATAGCTTTCATTTTCATTTTTCAAATTCCATAGTCACTTTGGCCATTAAAAGCCTCAATATCAGCCTTAGTACTAAACATAATGACTATCAAAGAGGATTCAGGAAATAGTTGCATATTCAATTAATAGATGTATTGACAGTAGATATGATCAACTTAAGCGAATAATAGTCAAGAATTCCAAATAATGAAACATAGATTCAAATGAACATATCATTCCAATCGGACTAAACACATATGCAGTAGTTAAGACTCAAGTGAGATATTGCAGTCAATAGACAGTTTAATTTCAGTACAGAAGGTTGGATATTCTGTCACAGAGAAGTACAACAAAAATCCTTAATAACAGAAAAGATAGATTAAAAAAGAATAGAGAAATCCCTTAGTCAAAGAACACAACTTCAATCGCAACTCATATTTCACACAAGCACTGAATTTAAATAGTCAATTGAAAATTCCATAGGAAACAGATACGTCATGCCTTAGTGGGGCACACGTCAGGTTTAGGTTTTATGATTTTTGAAAGGGAATAGCCTTACCGATCAACTCTGAGATAGAGTATTAAAACCCCCAAAAAACATATATGAGTTTCTAAATATATTTACCTTTGCTGAAAGAATCTCAAGGTTGACAAGAGAAAATTACAATACAGGGTTTACCAGTTTCAAGATCTTGTTCAGATCAAGTAGCAAACCTTCAATACCTTTTTCCCAGCCTTGGCACAGATCAATGAGCAACACCAGTGCTTTGATACTACTGTTGGGGTCAAAACCCAACAATCATAGAATTGCATAAGCAAAAATAAAGACAGACACAACACAAGAATTATGTGGTCGGTATAAAATTTATTTCATGGTGCTCGACCAAGAACATAATCTCTCTAGTACTGTTTACACCTTTATGAAATCTATTCCAACCTCTCTTTCTATCTCACTATACAATCTAATAGAAATAGATAATGTATCAGGAAGAATGAACAATTTCAGGAGATGAGACACAGGAAGAACGAAAGGAACAATCAGAAGAACCCTAATTGGCTAGGCTACAAATAAGATAAACATAGTATATATACTGGGTCCTTCTAGGAGCGAGTCAGAAGCCAGATGCTGACCCACTCGATTGACCCGCAGGACAAGAAGGATTGATCCAAGTCCAGTAGCATTTTATGTCATTTGGATAAACTAAGAGATGCCCAAGTCATGCTGTAAGTCCATCATCATTGGGTTAAATCTTGAACAACATCATTGAGTGTTTTGTGCTAATCAGATGGACGAACACCAACATGTGACTTTTACCGAAGGATTTTCTTAATTAGCATTTACCACATAAGCTTGTGCATTAAACATTGCTTTCCTTTTCCCAAATTATATGAGATAATATGGATGCAACGAACTTTCTTCAAATTGTCAAAAACAAGTGCAATTATTTGGGGGGGGGGGGGACCAAAAAAAATTGGATGAAACTTCAACTTGATGATTTAGACTTGCTATCTTTTAGTATGATAGGCTACCATGGTACACTTGACATCCTATAAAAACTATTTTATTAGCGTATGGCAAATACTTATACCTTGAAAATTTCTCAAGATGTTTAAAATGATTTGCTTGATAAAGGTCATTGTCATTTTTATGCGTACCTTAATCCATGATGCCAATTTCATTATAATGCAGCTGTGGAAGCTCTTATTTCAGAAAATTAAGACAACACAAGAACTCATCAAGAACTTGACAAGTATTTATTTCACAAGAGTAATGTTCTTAAAAAATGGACAAGCCAATTTCTGTAGCCTCTTCCACCACCGATGCCAAGGAGGACACATTCGAATTCTGAACTGAGCAGTTTGCTCTGATTTCACCCTGAGATCCTGTCAACACACTCAATTGCCCCATCTTTATCATTGCATATACAAACTTCTCGTAAAATAAGGTTTGATTAACAGCAAAGTCAGTAACAATGCCTCTGGTTCTGCTGTCAGTGTACAAGTCTTGATCCGATGTGAAGAGGCCTTGGCGGTTCATGAGATCAACATAGTATTTGTTATCAAATGTGTTTGGTGTTCTAAGGTCCAAAACAGTTGTGTTGGTGGAATTTAAGGCGGGACAAATGCCTTTGAGATTGTTGGCAAATGTTTTGCCCATGGTTGAATCTTGAGTTGGATAAAGCCTTTCCTCGAAGGACGTGCAGTGGCCAATACCGATGGTGTGGCCACCGGAAAGAGCCACCACATCGTGGCATTCAAATCCTTGGTTGCAAGAGAAGTTAGGATGACACTTGTGTTGCTTCTTGGTGATGGGAGATTTGCTAATGTTTCATTTCTAGTTGCAAAGTCAAGTCCATCTTTTCTTCCCAGGGGAATATCATAATCAGGACCTCCAGACTACATTTCCAGGGTAAAGATAATTGTTAGCATGCCATGCAAAGAAATATTTGAATTTTATTTGTGGTAAAGGATCTTATAATCTTTCATAGTGTGTAGGGGACATTCCACTGTGAGTCTATGATTAGCTTATTTTCCCAATAATTAACCTTTATCAGTTGAAATAATAATCTTATTTGAAAATACTTTTTTTATTAAGTATGCATTTGAAATAATATTTATATTTAATTTAATCTAAAAAAATTTTAAAAAAACATTTGACATTATTAAAACATCTCATTATCATTATTATTAATCTTGTTAGTAATTAAATAATTTGTTAATTATGATATAAATCTATTAAATTAAAAAATTATTATTTAAAGTTTAAATGAAAATTATATTTATTTTTAAAAAATTAAACATTTAATTTCCGACTCCCTTCATCCAAATTCAAAATTGAATATTGAATGTACACATTTAAATTAACCTAAATATTATTAAAAAATTGAACATTTAATTTCCCTTTAATATTTATTTTAAAGAAATTATCTCTTTATCCTTATTATTAATTAAATAACAATAAATATAATTAGTTATTGAATATAAATAAATTAAATTAAGAAGATTCTTAGTAAAAATTTAAATGAACAAAAAATAAATTTTAAAAATATATTTCAAATTTAAAAAAAATAAAATTCAATTTTGAACAAAATAAATAAATATAAAAATGATTATTCATTTTAAAAAGTCTTATTCTATTACTAGGAGTGCAAACCATCCTGACTAGTTTTATTAATCAAAGTTGGGATCAAAGATTTTTCTTTAAAATACAAAATAAGAGAGAAAGCTCCAGAAACAGCTCAGAGGAACCAAATTGCGGTGCAAAGTCAAGCTACCTAGGGAACTGCAAAAATGGGTCTTTGGTTTGGTCCTCTTATTGTGGAAATATCAAAGATACTATTCCCATGTCTTTGATAATGACACTCTTCAACTAGACGTTCAAAACTGGTACCACTATGGTACCTCTGTGTCCCCCCCTCCCCGGCGTTTTGCCACTTCTCTCTTGTTTAACTAGTTAGTTGAGTTATTAATGACCCCCTGAATCCTGATTTTCCTACAAAACTTCACAAGAAAGGACAAATCATTCTCACCGGCTTTGGGGCCTGGGAGGCCCGTTTTGAACCCAATTTGCAGAGTAAGCATTTTTATATATCTCTTTGAAACTTTTTTTAAAAAACAAAAGAAAAGAAAACATATTGAAATGAATTTATTATACTCACTATGAAAACAGCGTCACGAGCAGCCAGAGCAACTATATCTGAACAGGAAACAGTTCTCCCACATCTCTTATGCACCCGCCTACGGAGGTCATTGATGATCTTGAATGCCTCCGGTCGGAGAGTCAAGTTGGGTGGCGCGTCCTGCTCACTCGGCCCACTCGCTGATCCCACCAGCAATACTGAGGAATCACAACCCTGCATCAATCAAAGGCAGTCCATAATTTATCAAGCAATATTTTTTGAGTCAACATATATATATAGAGTGCCTTTTGTTCAAAGTGGTAGGTACCTGGACAAAGCAATCATGGAAATGAAGGCGAAGCAAGCCAGCAGCTTGGCCGATATCTTTTTTGAATACCTTCTTGAGCTGCTTTCTGATAATGGATTCCAACTTTGGGCAGATAGTATCATAAAAGGTCAATGAAAGTCCATCGACTATAGGTGGAGAAGGAAAGCTTTGAGCTGTACTGACATGAAAATGAGTAGAAAGTAGTAAAAGAGAAGAGATGGTGAGAAGCAGAATAGATTTTGAAGAAACAGCACTCAGTTTCAGAGCCATGATACGGTCGTTGATTCAGTAATTTTCTCTTCTTTAGATAAGAAGAAAAAACGAAGCATTTTAAAGCTATTTATTACGAGGAGGGACCGACAAGGGTTTTGCATCTTGATGTTACAAGTGACCACGTGGTGACCACAGTCCTCATCTTCTTTCTGTTTATCGTTTTCTTCTTTACTTTATATTTCAAATTTTCAATGTCTAATACCAGGGCAATCTAGCATGTGTTTCTTGTTGAACTGTGAGAGATGGTTAGGGTGATAGAACGGAATATTTAATTCCGGAAGCTAATTAACAAAATATAATTAATATTATTAAAATATATTTTTTTATAAAAAATTATTAAATATTTATCATTTATGAGTGTAAAGTAATTTTAACTTATGTTTTAAATACAAACATCTTCCTTTTTTTTTAATCAAATGTTTATTGTAAAGAAGAATATTTTGATCAATTGACAAATATATATTTTTAATAAGGAATATGATCTATAATTTGTAAAAAAAAAAAAAAAATTCATCAAATTGATACAAAGAAGTATAATTTATATATTTCTTGCAATCGACTTCCTTGTGAGTGAATTTATTATAAATTTTTAATATTAAATTAATGCGTGAATAATATTATTTGATAGATAGAAATAAGAGTTGAGAATGAATTTTCTATTTTATTACCATATTAAATTTTTGTATTATCTAAAATTTAAACTAATAGAAAAAAAATACAATTTATATATTTATTTGGGGTTTTAAGAGATGACTGTAGAAATCATTTTCCAAGGTCTAACAAATCTCATGATATACTGAAATCTGTCATGTAACTCTGAGATCTTGACAAACTTTGACTGAAATTCAAAGAGATGAAATAAGTAAAACATTTTAATTTGAAAAAATATGAGTGCGTTTCTTTTATCATTTTCCCTACAGAAGAAAAAACAAAAGACTTTTATCATTGAAGCATTATTGCAACCAAAATGAAAAAATATTCCTAAACGGGACATTTTCTTCAGGAAAAAGTTAATGGCCAAGTAAAACCCAAACTTTTTGGTGGATTTAAGATAAGATCTTTCATATGTTGCTTTTCAAAAAAAAAGAAAGAAAGAAAGATGTTTCGTATGTTACTTATTCATTATGCATTGAATCTTGATATTTTAAATCATAGTACAATTTCAGTATGTGTTATTTTAACACCTTCATTTATTATATCATTTTTTTTATCTTAATCAAAGTCAATTCTCATTTACTAAATTTTATTATTTCATAAAATATAAGATATTTTGACGGTTTCATACATATTAATAAAAAATTTAATTTTTTAAAACACCTTCATTTATTATATGATAATTTTTCTTGAAAATTTAAAACTAAAACATTTATATTATCTCGTTCTATTTAAGAGTATAAGTAATATAAAATAACTCTAAAAAATCGTTAAGACAAAAATTTACTCAAAATATCTTTATTAGTTTTTATTGTTAAGTAGATAAAAGAAGACAAGTTAAATTTTTGCACAGAAATTTTCATACTTCCAAAGTGAGATGATAAATAGGAGTAATGGTACACTGAAGTTGAAAAAAATAGTAATTTTTTATTTTAAAGTGACAAAATATTGCGGAAATAAATTTTATTTTAAAAGTGATACTTATACAGGATATAAACAACATTTCCTGAAAAAAAAAAAAAAATCTTCAACTCCAAAGATTGTATCTGGGGTTCGCATCTGGGTCAAGCTGCAAAAGTGCAATTATTTCCATGTCTGGGATTTATGCTTGTAGCAATAGATCAGTCTGTTCCCAATGCCTTTCAGCAAAAAAAATATCAAAAGAAAAGACTCAAAATAATATCTTTCCGTAAAATTGAATTTTCACATTTTTATTTTAATTTATTTAATTAAATATTCATTTTTTTAAATAAAATATTTTAAAATTATAATTTTTTAATTTAATATATTTATATACAATTAATTAATAATCTCCACGCTTATCATCTTAATTTAATAAATTTTTATCATATTAATTCATTAAGAATATTATAAATTATTAAAATTATTGAATTTTCTTAATTTTAATTTAAAAATAAAAATAACATTCAATTACGAAGGATATTTTAATTATCTTAATTATCGATTTTAGTCTTTCTTTCAGATTGTTTTACTTTTTCTTGATTTTTCTATGACTAGTTACGAACTCGAATAGTTTTTTCCATGCAGATCAGTTTGGTGTATCATCTCCAATCATCAATCAAACTCTCTATAAAAAAAAATATCTCTATCTGCAATTGACTTAAAGCGCATGGTCCAAATTTCTTTTTGGGAAAGAGAACATGAAAAGAAGATGTGGCCTGCTGGAACTAGTTTACATTTCTATATTCTGCATTTTACCAAATCATTATAGTAGTATTATAAGCTGAATAATTCACGTTTCTTTATATGTCCAGTATACACCTAATTGGATTTTTGTTTACTACCCTTTAGTAGTTTTTCGTTTTTTACCTATTTATAGTGTATTTTAATCCTACTTTGAGTAGAATTAGAATTCAATATCAATAGCGGGAAAAAAAGAAATGCAATAGCTATCATTTGGCAAAAAGACTCGTTTCCAATTACTCTCAAAAGAGAAGTGACTCGTATAGTTGTCTAGCGGCTAAGCTCAAAATCTCCCTGTAAAAACTTAATCTTTTAAAGTATATAAAAATGAAACATATTATCAAAGCATAAGTTGTGTATTTAACCCTTTTGTTATTGAAAATTTGTATTGGATTGACTGTTAATTAAAAAATTTATACTTACACTTTTAGATAAATTGGAAAATGGATCCATGTGACTCTACCACTTTCCACATGTTCCCTGCAATATTTGGAGAGAAGAGAAAAAAAAAAGCAATAGGTTACAAATTTTCAATGCCGACAATTATGTTCAGTCTCATTTTCTACGCCACACATGAAGGATTAGGTAGCTGACGACCTTTTAATACATATTTATGGTGAAATTGTCTGATTTGAAATCTAGATGCTAGGTCCCGCAGGATTAATTTACTAAGATTAGTAGAACTGTCTAGGAAACTTACAAATAATAAGGAAAATTGCCTTAAATTATCCATAATCTATAAGCAATTACATAATATTATCCTTATTCTTTTTTATGTCTTTTTTGTCCTTAACTTATGAGCAATTACCTAATATTATTCTTCTGTCCAAAATTTGAGAGAATCCTTTTTTTTTAGAGCAAATCTAGAAAATGACAATATTGGGTAATATTTGAAATACTATGGACTAAAAAAATTGATAAAAATAATGATGAAAATGGATAAAAGTTAAAGAATAAGGATGAAAATGAGAAATTATCCTAAAATGTATTCCTCTTTTTTTGTAATTTTTTTTATTTAATACAAATGTAAATTACCAATTATTCTATTTATTAATATTTTTAGTAGTGAGATTTATGATGTGTAAGGAAAAATGAATTTATTAAATTGAGATATTATTTTGATATTTTTTTAAAAAGATATTATTTTAAGAATTTAAGTGAACACGAAAAATAAGTATTAATTATACTTTTTTTTGTTCTTAGTCAATAATACATAGAAAACTCTTTCAATTATTATAATAAAACCAACAATCTATCATAAATAAAATCAACCATAACTTATATTGGAACAAAAAATTTTTTCTTATTTTTTCATGAATGCTATATTCAAATTTAATAAACCTAAATCGTTCAAGAAGTAATTAATACTAATTATTTATTTCTCTATTTATAATATTTGTATTATTGTTTTCATTTATTTTACTTATTTTCAATTTATATATGAACTTTTATAAAAATAATTTAAAAACTCAACATCCCAAAATGATAAAATGAATAGAAAATAAATTTTAGGTTAATTTCTCTTAATTATTTTATTCTTTGAACTTTTATCTGTTTTTAGTCCATATTTTTTATCGACTTTTTTAGTCCCTAATCTTTCAAATATTGCTCAATGTTGTCATTTTTCATATTTACCCTTTAAAAAACAATTTCCTCATATTTTAGAAGGAATGATAATATTGGATAATTGCTCATAGATTAGGGACAAAAAAACAATAAAAAAGAATAGGGACAATATTAGGTAATTGCTCATAAGTTATAAATAATTTGGAGCAATTTTCCTAATAACAATATTGAGATCATTTCTTACACTAATTTAAGCTTTCTACATGTCTATTAATATAAATAGTTGGACTCATTTTTAAATAGATAAAAAATTGTTTCCTAAAATATATTTAATTATTAAAATGTATTTTATTAAAATTATATTTCTCCTTTTACAAGGATCACATATATGTAAGAAAATATAAAAATAAAGTAATGTGCTATAAGAATAATGAATCAAATATACTTAAAAATTCATAAAGTGATTTATATTTAATGATAAGCACATATGATTCCAACGAGTTATATTAAAGGGTGTATGGTGAATAATTGAGGGCTAAGAAAAAGGCAGCCCAGTAGGTGCATGGAAGAGTGGAGTGAGTAAAACTTTTTTGCCTTTGTCAAATAAGTTGTACATCATTCGTTAGTGCACCCGACTCATGATCTACAAATCTCTAGTTTGACACGTGTCAGTCTCTATGTAATAAAAGAAAATTCCTTGCCTTTGGTGTAAGAAAAGGCTTTCCATTTTTGTTTTAAACCCGTCCTTTTATCTCATCCCGTCTTTAGTTACCAGTCTACAATTTATCTCAGCTAATCAAAGAGGTGATAAAATAAGTAATATTGGAGCATCATCTTCAATTCCACACTATCTGTTTTCTTTTTATAGCTCAAATATTTTTGTAGTTAGTAGATTAATTATTGTGTATCATATGCAGGTAAATTGAAAGGCAGGATGGGCTTATGTATATGTACTTCTTTGCTTTTTTCTTACCTAATTATTTTTTGAATGTGCAATGTTGATAAAAACCAAAGAACTTTCAAATAGTAAATTTTGAATTTTGAAAAAACCACGAATATGTCAAAGAATATAAACTAGAGATGATAATGTGGCGTGTGTGATATTTTGTACGTCATCAAGAAATGGAGGCAGATTCAGAGGCTTAGTTCACTGGGGGCATTTGGAGATTTTAGTATAAATTTTTTTTAAAAAAAAAACATTAGTGAGGATTTTAAGTATATAATTATAAAATTTAGGAGTTTAAGTGCAAAATTACTTAAACTAATTCAAAAACAAAAATTCCCGGTGGATCCGGCCTTCTGAGAGTCCATGGAGAATGCCAAGAAGTCGCCTCAAGGTGATTCCCATTCTATTCAAATTCAAAAAGGTTTTCTTTGTAATCTGTTTTTCTTGAGGTATGGATAAAAATATTGATAATGTAATATCCCAGAGTTTCTATGCTGACAATGTTGTGCCATAAATTACTTTGATCACTTCTTCTTTTGTACAGGCATCAGATTAGGACTAATTGATTCCTATGTAAACTTAGAACAGGATCTGAGTAGTAATGCAGGCTGACTTTATTATAATACAGCTGTGGAAGTTCTTATTTCAGCAAAACGAAGACTACACAAGAACTTGACCATTATTTATTTCAACAAGAGTGTCCTTAAACATGGACAAGCCAATTTCTGCAGCCTCTTCCACCACCGATGCCAAGGAGGACAAATCCGAATTCCGAACTGAGCAGTTTGTTCTAATTTCACCCTGAGATCCTGTCAACACACTCAATTGCCCCATCTTTATCATTGCAAACACAAACTTCTCGTAAAATAAGGTTTGATTAACAGCAAAGTCAGTAACAATGTCTCTGGTTCTGCTGTCAGTGAACAAGTCTTGATCCGATGTGAATAGGCCTTCGCGGTTCATAAGATTAACATAGTACCTGTTATCGAATGTGTTTCGGGGTTCTGATGTCCAAACAGTTGTATTGGTGGAGGTATTGGTGGGACAAGTGGTTCTGAGATCGTTGGCAAATGTTTCGTTCAAGGTTGGATCTTGTGTTGGATAAAGCCTTTCATCGAAGGACGCGCAGTGGCCGATACCGATGGTGTGGCCACCGGAGAGAGCCACCACATCGGTGGCATTCAAATCCTTGGTTGCAAGAGAGTTAGGAGTTCACTTGTGTTGCTTGTTGGTGGTGGAAGATTGTCTAACGTTTCATTTGTAGTTGCAAAGTTAAGTCCATCTCTTCTTCCCAAGGAATTTCATAATCAGGACCCCCAGACTACATTTCCAGCAATAATGATAATCATTAGCAGGAATATAAGAAACATTATAATTTAGGGTAAATTAAGGATCTTATAATCTTACTTTTCCGAACTAGTTAACATTTTTCAATTGAAATAATAATGTTGTTGAAACAACATTTAATCAGTAATATGTATTTTTAAAATGTATTCTCTTACATTGACTTAGTTTTTTTCTCTAATCGTGTTGTAACAAAATAAGAGACCAAGTTCCAAGAATTTGCTCAGAAGAACCAAATGGCAGTACTAAGTCAAGGTACCTAAATTCAAAAGTGGGGGTTGGGTTGATCAAATTTTAATGGATCTCTATCGTGGAAATGTCAAAGATACTCAAATTCAATGTATAAAAAAAATAATTAAACGATATTCACTCATTTAACAACTTGTGTCTCCATATCCTCTGCTTGACGTTAAAAAATGGGCACCACCATAGTACGTCTGTTTTTTTTTTTTTCTTTTCTTCTCTTGTTTTATTTACTAGTTAGCTGAGTTATTAATGACAACAATGATTTTTCTTACCCAAATGCATTTATGATGGCCAAAACTTCACAAGAAATGACACAAATCACAATCATTCATCGACGTGCAACTTGGTGCGATATATATATATATATATACATATAAATAATACTATAAATAAAGGACGATTTTGTTTTCTTGTTAATAACTACTTAAGAATTATTTCTAAAACTGTGTTCATTTGTTACCGAAGGTAGAAAACCTCTAATTTCTAAATAATAATATACTTCCAACTCACTCGTTATATATTTTATAAAATAAAAAAGAAAAACTTCAGTTTGAGCAAATCTTTCTTGTGCATTTTATTAGAATTTATGATTATTTTTTACATGAATGAGAAAGGTAAAGAAATATAGAAATCAATAGAGAAATCACGAGAGAAAAGGTAAATATATAATAAAAAATGGTTTATATTTTAAAACAATCGGTAAAAAATATATTAAAACAAACACAAGTAAATAAATTTCAGCTACTTATATTTTTTTATCAGACAGAATAACATGAATGGATAGTAAGTTTAAAAACTCCCAAGGACTTGCATTTTTAAGTATGAAGAGTAGCAAGTTTAAAACATAAGCTGTGTAATAATATTAATAGACGGAACTCATAGATGTTTGAACTCAAAGAGTTTCACTTTAATATCATTGTAAATTTTGATTAGAGAGAGATTAAACTTAAAAGATTGTGTGAAACATTTTCAACGATTTCTTTGAAATTTTGAAAAGAAAAAAAAAAAAAAGATATTGAAATGAATTTATTATACTCACCAGGGCAACAGAGTCACGAGCAGCCAGAGCAAGTATATCTGAACAAGAAACAATACTTCCACATGCGTTATGCACGCTCTCACGGAGGGCTTCGATGATCTGGAAAGCCTCCGTCGGAGAGTCAAGTTGGGTGGCGCTTCCTGCTCACCCGGCCCACTCGCAGATCCCGCCAGCAAAACTGATCCATCACAACCCTGCATAATTAACAATAAGCACCAAATTGCGTCAAGCAAGATTTTTTTGAGTCAGGCTTTAATATGTTCAAAGTGGTAGGTAGATACCTGGACAAAGCAATCATGGAAGTGAAGGCGAAGCAAGCCAGCAGCTTGGCCAATATCCTGTTGGAAAACCGTCTGGAGCTGTTCTCTGACAATGGATTCCAAGTTTGGGCAGCTAGCGTCATAAAAGGTCAATGAAAGTCCATCGACTATAGTTGAGAAGGAAAGCTTTGAGCTGTAATGACATGAAATGGGGAGAAATAGTAGTAAAGAGAAGAGATGATGAGAAGCAGCATAGATGTTGAAGAAACAGCACTCAGTTTTCAGAGCCATGGTATGGAAGCTTTTTTTTTTTTTTTTCCCCCTCTTCTTAATTAAGAAGAAAAACCAAAGGTTTTGAAGCTATTTATTACGAAATTGGACCGACAGAGTTACCAAATTACACGCTAAGGTTTTGCGTTTTCATATTACGAGTGAGGAGACCACGTGGTGGCCACAGTCTTTCAGCTTTTTTTTTTTTCTTTTTTTTTTTATAATCCAAATTAAAATGAGGCATGAGGGCATTTTATAGAAAGTTATTCACCCATATGTATTTATATTCACCCATATGTATAAAGAAAATAAATTACTATTAATTTTTGTGATTAATTATGTTAATTGCTCAATGTTTCGAGGAATGTTTTCCACCTCTTTCTGATTATCTTTTTTTAATGACTTGATATTTGAATGTCTAATGCCAGAGGCAGTCTAAGCATGTGTTTCATGGTGCTATGGTGTGAGATGTTAAGACATTGGGGAAAAAATATATAATTTATATATTTATCACCATTTTTGTTTATAAATAGATTATAAATTTTAATATCAAGTTTAATATGTGAAATAATATTATTTAATGGGAAGAAATAAGAATTGACTATGGATCTCTTGTTTTAAATATTAATATTAAATTTGTCTCCTATTGAAATATTTAAATTGAAAGAAAAAGGAAAAATTATACTGTAGTAATATTCATTTCGCTTGTCCTATAAATCTCGTGATATAAATAGTGAATCTGTCATGCAACTTTGAAAATTTTACAAAACTTTGTTTGAAATTCAATTTGAGATGAAATTAGTAAAATATTTTTAATTTGAAAAGATAAGAGTACATTTCTTTTGTCATTTCACTAAAGGGAAAATAAACTACTTTTAATATTGAAAGCATTATGCAGCCAAAAGAATAATGTAAGGAAGGAATATTCCCAACATGGCATCTTCTTCACGAAAAAAGCTAATGGACCTCGGCAAACCCAAACTTTTTAATGGATTTAAAGTCTTTGATATGACTTGCTCTCTTT
>SRSM01000346.1:0-53175 GCA_019593545.1 Apocynum venetum
AATCATTCAAGAAACAAAGGAAAGTATGATTAACAAACATAGATTACATCCACAGAATAATAAAAAAAAAAAGATGAAGAAAGGAATTTAGGGTTTAACTTACATGTTTGCAATGCGTTTCCTGATAGCCATTTCTTTAGCAAACGTGTTTGTACCAAAGCCACCACCATTGTTCCTTCAAATTCAGCTCGATCCCTTCACTTTCACTACGATTTCTCCCTTCTTACTATCAAGAAAGATGGAAAAAATGATGATTTTATTCTAAGTTGGGAATTCTTATAGTAACATCCATTGGATATTCTGAGAAGAATGAGCAGCAAACTGTGTGTATCCTTTTTTGTTTTTTTTTTCTTCTGGTAAATGCGAACTCTGTGTATCTCTGACTATATTAACTTTGCGATGAATTGCATATTCATTTCTCCCTCTAGCCTTTCTGATTTCTTCGTGAAAAACAAATTTAAATAAAATAAACATTTTGATGTGTTGGAGTAACTTGCTGGGCCACCGAATTGGGCTCCGAACTATATGGAAATCCCAAATCGAAATAAGATGTACCCTCGCTCAATTTTCACGGAATCAGACCTTACTACTTCACTTTTGGTCCCATTTTAAAAATGCGTTCTCTCAGGCAAATACATTTTGTTTGGTCAAAAGGGTAAAACGTTGTGCTAATGGGTTGATAAAATGCCTCCTTTACTAAAAAAAAAACAGAACTTTCGAAATAAGTTTTCATGTGAGAAAAGGGTTCTAGGTCAAGTGGCAAATTATGCCTTGGACCTTCACTTGGTTTATCAAATGAAATGTTGATAGTTTTATTAATTTTGAGCGCGATTTTACTTTTAATAATGTTTAAATGTGTTCTTGTCGGTCAAGTGTCGTTGATTGTGCATCATGAATCAATGATTAGTGACACAATCATGTACTTTCGGATTTTGTCACTAATAATAATGAATAATAATAAAGTTTTCTTTTGATGCATACCAATCACATGTGGGGCGGACTATTTCTAATTCTAACTTGTAGTAATTCAAAAGAAGTTTTCTTCTATGATATCTTTTACCTAGGGTAATTTCATCGTCAGTTTAAATTGTTATATGAATATTTGAATATATAAAAACTAATGCATTACTCTTACTTGCCAAAAAAAAAGAACCTAGCTGTGGTAACATGCATTAGTCTTAAAAATTAAAGAGATGAGTAGTGAAAGTTTTGCTAAAAAGAAAACAAGGAGTAGTGGAAGTTTACATAAAATATATTTTGTTGACAATTAAAATTTAAAATAAAGATACATATTCAATTGAATAAAATATTTCATTAGTTCAGAATTGAGTATATTTTTAACTTTAGTTAAAAATTAAGAAAGATTATTTTTAATTAACTTACAAAATTATCCTTAACATTAATGATATATTGTGGAATACATGAGTTAGTGAGATGTAAATCTATTAACTTAAAGTGATGAGTGGTGGATATCATGAGTTAATTATCTTAAATTAATGAGGTTATTAATAAAATTTTGGATAAAAATTATGTTTATTAAGAAAAATAAACTTTTAATTCTGAATAAACTAAAATAAAATATGAACATTCAATTCTAAGGAGTAATTTATGCTAAAATTATTTATTCCATTATCAATGGTAACTTTTATACTTAAATTGAATAAATAAATAAATAAAAATTATTTACTTGATTTATTTTTCAAAATAAAATGTGCCATAAAATAGTAAAGTTAAATACAATTATATGATTTAATTAGAAGAATTGGTAATAAGGTTTGTAATTAAACAATGAATGCATTATTTAACTTCGACTTCTTCTTTTTTCTTGAAAGACTAATTAGCTTCCAGTTAATCATTAATAATTGTAAAATTTGCTAATTTTGTACAAGGTAAACCACACGTAATCACTGGTTATATTTTTGTTGTTCCAATTACTTGTCAATTCATAAACCAGATGGGATAATTATCAATTTATTCATGGTTTGTCCTTCTTCAATATTACATTAAACTTTGAAATTGATCAAACATTTACACATCTCCGAATACCCTTTTTTTTCTTATGAGATAAAAAAAAAAAACGAAATAATGGGTCAAATTAATGTCATTATAGAGTCTCACAAATTTAATCACTCCTTACGTTTAGACTTAATTAGTGATTTTTAGTTGAATATTGTAATCATGCTGTTTTCTTAATGTAAATGGGTGATGGATCATAACCACAAAGGCAGGACGATGCCTAGCTACAAATTGATTAGTGATTTTTAGTCGAGTCTCATAATTTTGCTGTTTTTTAAATGTAAATGGGTGATGAATAGAACCACAAAGGCAGGACGTTACCTACCTAGCTAGGCGCTATCCTAGACCATGCGTATGGACAATCTAATGAGCGATGATGATATTATCAAAGTTAATTCTTCTACTAGATAGTACTGATACATGAAAAGTTAGAAGCAATCACTTGAGAATTATCCAAAAGAGGTTGAAACATTCTCGAGCCTAAATCTAAACATGACCAATCAAAGCTGCCATAAGGCTCAGTGGCACTTTGGTGTACTTTGTTACAATATACATATATCTACTCACATGCATTTATTTTACAAAACTTTTAATCTAGCTAGCTATAAGACCTGGTCTGGAGGAAGTCAAGGAGTTGCTGAAAGTTATACTCATCACAAGGAAGTACAATTCTATTTCTGTTATCAAATCCATACTCTTCTGCAGCCTTGTCCAGCAGCTCTTGGAACAATGGATGCCTCAAGTAAGACATGGAACAACATATCTTGTCATCCCACTGCCCACATAAACCACAAATGCCCTTTTGGTGCTCTTTTCCTACATTCTTCAATCTCTAGTACTTTCTTAGGCATTTCCCAAAAGATTTATCCAGGAAAATAAAATACAAAAAAGGTACTGAAAGAACTTAGTACTGATGTGGGAAAAATCAAGAAATTAGGAGCTAGAACTAGGAAGGCATGTTCTCATGTGGAAGAGTAGTAATATATTTATAGAACTTGCAAAGTATGTCCTATTTTTATCTTGAAATGATAAATAAATAAAAAAGGAAAAAAGAAAAAGAAAGATTCATGAAAATGTGCCAAAAAAATAAATTAAAATTGGAATTGAATGAGCCATAACGTGGGCTGATAATATCCTTAGAGATGAATTTATGAACTCAACTCATCAAGATCAGATGTTGACCATATTATGATGAGTGTACCAATACAACCAAGTTTACTAGCCATAGGCAGCAGGGATTCTGAAGTTATTTATATGTGTGGTTTTGAAGACTTATGCAGCACATGGTGTCAGCATTTTTTAGCAGCCAAGATGCTCCATACCTTTGTTTTCCTAAAAAAAAAAAGATGTTCCATATCTTCACTGATGAGTTGAACTTTTAAAAAATTCAGCAAAGCATACCAAATCTTTATATTTTTTGGTTAGGATTATATATGCACTATCCATGTACGGATTGCCATTGGTAGCACGCAACTTCTCTGCTTGAAGATGCCAAAAAGCCTAAAGAGTTGTGCACTATGACCTTGGAAGGTTCGAGGTCTTATCAATTATGAAAATCAAGCACGGCAAGAATACGGATGATTTCTTATTAAAATTTTCTTTTCTTCCCAGAGCTAAATGACAAGCATTTAACGACTAATTTATGATTGACTATGTATATAGTGACTTTGAGGGACTTTTCTTTTTTTTTTTCCAGAAAAGAATAATATTCTTTGTTTAGTTTTGTTGATTGAACTTCTTACTACTATAATATAATTTGTATATCATTCGATATTACTAGAAGAATTTACTATTTTGACCCACAATTCCCATTCTAATTAATGTACAATTAATGCATTTTTCAAAAGAATGGCATTTAGTTCAGAATTCCTTCTAGCCCTTTGGGGTCAGGTGGAATTTCTCTCGCGAGACAGCTAAAATTAATGGATGAAGAAATAAGAAGGATATCACCCTCACGAGTAATGAGTTTACTTGACTAGACAAAAATGTCACTGAAACTGAACCATTTCATGAACTAAAACCAGAGAAAGTCACGTCAAACATATATATATATATAATATATATATATATAACCAAATTGGATCAGCTGGTTTTTGAAGCTGGTATTGACTTACTGAAGTCTCAAGGCCAAACTGTTGGCATCCACAAAAATATAATGGAGGGGCACATGAGATGTGCATACATGCTGAAAACATTCATCAAGTCCACACATAGTTCTATCTTTATCAACTGCTTATATGTATATGTTCTGCTTCTGTTATACAGAGACGAGCGTGGTGCCCATCTCACAGTTCGCGACAAGAATATTGAATGTCTTTTTAAGTAGAGTGATCGACTATCCTACTGCAAATCTTTCATCTAAAATTGAATATCTAAATTCAAAAAGTGAAATTGAATATTTACTTTTATACGGCTATAAACAACTTCTAATGTGATTAATCATATTAAAATTCGTTCGATATCTTGATTGTTTGTTATTAGTCACGTTGTGAAAGTAATTAAGGAATTTAAGTGTCTCTTTAATTCTTTTAATTTTTCTTTTGTTTGTAGATAAGGCAATAAGGTTGCTCATTGTCTTGCTAATATTACTCTTTCCACTATTTCTCCTACAAAGTGGGACTGGTTTTTCTTTTGTTCTTAAGGAAGGTAATATGTTTGATCATTGTCTTGCTAGTATACGTCTTTCCACTATTTTCCCTACAAAGTGACACTCTGAATTTCCATGATTCCATCAGGTGTAATCTTAATTAGAAGGGTATAAATTAACTTAAAGAGATGAATATAAATATTTAAAACATTATATCTCATGACTATCTCCTAAAACAAATAAAATATCTTAATCATCTAAATAGACATAACTAAAAAAAAATGAAAATTTGAGTAAAAATAAAAGTGGCTTATAACAAAAAGGGCTAATTAAAGATTACAATATTACCACAAAATATATACCCTTTTAGTTAGAATTAAATATTTACATTTCTATTTTGAAATGTACAAAATTAAATTTTTCATATAAATTTCACTAATAATTATCTTAAATTAAGAAATTTACAATGTACCAGCCAAATTAATAAAGATACTTTGATAGAAAGGGTAGTTGTCGTTGTACATTGGGGGGTTCAGAAGGCATAGGCATATAGCCAATATAGGGAATAGAAGAAGGGAGATGGTTCTGGATTCTGCAACCCTGCCAGTTGGGCCCTCCCACCATTCCCAGTTCGGTGGAGGATTATGCAATATCCAATCCATTAATGATTACGTGATGCTCTGAATGATTTTATTACTTCTGCAAGAATCGTCTTTCAGCTCTGCTTTGTCCTGTTAGGCTCTAAATCATACTACCATGAATGCATCAATCTGATTGTTGACAAAAATGTATGATTGAATGCATTCTATTTTATTTTCCCCTTCTAATAAGTTAATGTAAATAGTTAAAGTAATTTTATATAATAACCTCGAACTTTTAATCGAAATAAATTATTTTTAAATTGTTGATACAAAATAATCTCTAATAAAGTGATTTAATCAAAATAACTCATTTGCATAAATAGTTCGTTTGCATAAATAGTAAATAAAAGTATCATTCACGTAAAAGAAATCCCTTAAAACGAAAAATGAAAACACATTATCCCTTATAACTATGATCAAAATAGACAAAAAAAAAAAAAGTTGCCATACTATAAATTCTTCTATGGTGTTGATTAATTTCATTTGGATAGGATATGACTGTTCCAAAGTAACTTTGCGCAGATAACCCCTCCCCAATTTGGAGCTTGAAAACAAACTTAGGATATCTTGTCAATTCAAATACAAATTGACAAACAAATTTTTTCAGTAATTGTCAATTGAGAGACAAATTAAATAAAGGTATTTTTTAAAATGTTATTCTGATAGTTTTCCTAAAAAAACTCTGAAGTTACCCCTCATCTTCTTATTTGTATTGTCAGTACTGAGTGCCACCGTCATTTCAAGATTTATTTATCTCAATTTTTAAAAAATTCTTCTATAAAATTTCACAAAATTGAATCACTGAAACACATTGTTTCCAACTTGTAAAGATGAGTTTTATAACTTAAGAACCAGATCATGTATTTTTAAATCACATGATATAAATAGAATTTTGTTCATCATTCACATTCTATAACGTACTCTTATGGTCTTCTACATTATGCAGCATTTCCATCTTTACAAGACCATATTGAAAGATTTGCTATTTTCTCTTGATTACATATCTCTACTTTCCTCATAATTGAGTGATGCAGTTGTAATGTGTCACATCAGTGTTTAGGCAATTATCCCTTTTAGATGACTTAAATATTATTTATGATAAAATTTGTAAATATGAGACAATGAATTTATAAAATACATCTGTTTGTAAATGTTATTTAAATTTAGCAATTGTGGTGCATTTGGTGAACATGATTGTGTAAAACAACATTAATTATTTTTGACATTTGTGATTTGAAATACATTTATTTTATATTATATTTTCATTTTTGTCATTTTTACATTAATAATTAAAATATCCATGACAAGTTTTTTTCAATTTTACAACAACTTCAATATTAAAAAATTACTAAATATAATAAACAATTTTACTAAATGTAATTTTTTAATCTAAATATATATTTATATAATAACCAAAAATGATTAATTTTTTTTTTAGCTTTGTGTCTAATTGGTTTTTTTTAAAAAAAGAAAGAATGATGGGTAATTGAAGACGTTAATGCCACTAATTGTGTAAATGTTTTTTATATAATTTTGTACTAATTAGTTTATAAAATTTTAAAAAGTTGGGAATTGAGAAGACATGAATGACCCTAACATTATGTATTTTTATTTTTGTGAAGCTTTGTGCTAATTATTTTATAAGAAAAAAAGACGTGATGACACTAGTCATGTATACCAAAATGAATAAGATAGTTATTCCTAGTTATGTCTTTGCCCCTTACACATTTTCCCAAATGCAAGATCTTAGTGAACCACACCTTTTTGCAGGTCATTTTGGTTTATAGATCGTTCTAAAGATCATTTTGGATTAAAGATAAAAAAGAAAAATGATTTTGATTAAAAACTCTCATTCTCTTAAAAGATAGTAGATCTTATACATAAATAAAATTATCTCTCCACTTGAAACTCCAAAAACAACAAACTTGCAAACCAAAAAGCTATTCAAATGCATTTACTAAAAGTTAATTTTCTCTCAATATAGTTTTTTTATTCTTAAAAGAACCCGTATGGTATTTAAAGAGAAAAAGGAGTATTAATCTTCTTTATAAAGACAAATTATAAAAATGTCCAAAATTTAGAGGAGCTCAAGGAAAATGTTTTTGAAAATTAGTGATAATGTATACCGCTAAATTCATTTCATCTGTGATTATGTTTAGTGAACAGCTTCTTTAATTGGTACAAAACTTTCCTAAACTCTTTCAATCATTCTCTTATTCATCAATCTAAAAATATTTTAAAATCAATATCATCTTTCTTGTATAAAAAAATATTATTTTTGTCTAAATGACCATTTTTAACCTAATACAAGAATAAATAAGTCTTTTGACTATTAAAAAGTAACTATAAAATACTAATATGATTAACCTTCGTAGCATATGAGATATAAATAGGTCATTTCACTATTTGGTTTGAGTCAAATTTCTTATTGAATCAAACTATATTTTAAATACGATTCAAGAGATTGGAAATTCTTTTTGGTTTTCGGTTTTCAAAATCTAATATATATATATTTATAATAATCTCTTGCAATAAAATTATATTATTATATGAAATCTTTTATCCAACTAATTATTATATATTTATTATTATTATAATATTATAAAAAAATTAATAAAAATTTCTAATGGGAGGGTGAAATTTCGATTATAAACTTAACCAAATTAATTCAATTTTCAATTTTATACAGAATTTGATTCCATATGATACTCATAAAAAAATATATAAAAACTGAATTGGAACAAAAACCAAATACTTAAATGGAATGAAAATCTATAGATATAATTATCTTAAATTAATAATAAAAATTATTAAATTTTAATTGAAAAATATATTTATTCTAAAAAATTAGATATTTAGTTTTGAACCTTTTAAAATAAAAAATAAACATTTGATTTTATACCCAAAAAGTAATGAACACATCATCTTCCCAAAATTCTTTTTCCCTAACTGCGAGTCCAATGTTCCATATTTAATATATATTATAAAATATTTTAATTTAAATTTCACATGTTCTTTATTTTAACCGTTTTTTGTTTTTTCAAACATGTATAATTATATTGCATAAGTCAAATTATTTATCTAATATATAAAATTAAAAGTCCCCTAAAAAGATATCTATAAAATTAAAGCATTTATCCAAATAATTTTTTAGCTTTATTCAAAATAAAAAATATTTTTATCAAAAAATATCAAAGTTGTATTATTCATGTGTAAAAAACGGTACAAAGTTCAGTTGTTGTCCAAATCACTGTTGTCGCATCCTTCGGTTTCGGTCAGACTCAGAAAACAAGAAATGAAACGGTCTGCCTAATTCATGACTCTTCCTGGGTCATAGTCAACCTTTACAATTCATAAATTGCACTTCAATCACCATGCCTGATCAAAAGGCAAACAGAGATTGATGATCAAACATTCTAACTACTACTTTCCTTAGAACGCAAAAAACATGCAAATTTTTTCATTATTGAAATAATTTCCTGTTATGCCCCATTTCTCTCTCTCTCTCTCTCTCGTCATAGTGAAAAGGGAGGCTAGAGCAGCAGTCTTTGATGCAATTTTTCTTTCAGATCATGCCATTGAAATCCATCAACACTATTACCGTAGCACTGATGTTGGGTTTTGCATTTCTAATTCTCTTGTTCTCTGGTTTTATTAATTTCCAACCTGCCTCTTCTTCACTTGTATCACCGAAAGATTCAATCTTGGATTCACTTTCTAAATCTGCTGCTGACCCATTTAAAGACTTGTTTAGTGCGTTCAAGAAATGGGATTATCAAGTGGGCTGTGCTCAATTTAGAGAGAAACATAAAGGGTTGTGGAAAAATGGGTCTTTTTATTCTTCGTCTTCTTTGCAAGATGCGGATGGTGAATTGGAGTGCAGTGAGCTGAAGATGAACCATGTGAGTGTTTTGGTTAAAGGCTGGACTTGGATACCTGATAATTTGGATAATCTATATTCTTGTCGGTGTGGGCTGAGCTGTTTGTGGACTAAATCTCCGGTTCTTGCTGATAAGCCCGACGCCTTGCTGTTTGAGACCACAACTCCTCCTCTTCAGGTACTCCAGTTCACCTATTTCAACTCAATTAACTCATGTTGTTTGGAGGATTCTCGATTCTATGTGCAATTCTGAATGCCATATATTTCTAGATTTGTGATTGAAGGCAAAATGGTACTCCCTCCCTCCTCCATTTCAATTGTATAGCTTTGGACTTTTATAACCATCAAAGTGATCTACATTTTAGAATTTGTTATTTTTTAGCTGAGGCAGAGCTCAAAATTATCAGCATCTGTATTTCTTACTAAGATAAAGAAAAGAAAGGGGAAACAGAACAGAAATGGAAAGAGAGTGATTCTTGCTAAGGTACAGCCTAATTGCCTAAAGATTTTTTATTTTTATTTTAAATACATCAATTACGTATCTTCTTTTAGTTACAATTGAAAGATCACTTCTGAATGGCTTTGATAATCTATGTTTAATGGGTACGACATGTTTGCTAATGGAGAGGTGATATATTCATGAAGACAAAGACGAGGGTTGTAAGATGATTCTAATAAACCAAGAAAGAGAGTGTGCTGGATGATCAAATAAGCTAGTATAGTAGGTGGTGCTGTAGCAAGAAAAATTCAAAGGACTGAATTAAGATGGTTCCAATATGGGCTTACAGGATGAAAAATAAAACATGGTTCTTATATATATATATATATATATATATATATATATATTTGAGGAACTCTTAAGATGTTGAAATAAGATAACACTTGGGTAAGACTACGGTGACAGCACGCAATTGCTTGATTGAAAAGGACATGATAACGTGTTTCTTGATGGAAACATGGAACATTGATCAGAGAGATCACATAATAGATCCTGCTTGGTGGCATAGATAAGTTTGCCTTTTCTCTTCTTTCAAGGATCCTCTTCGAATGAGTACATCCTTATTCTTGATCAAATTCACCAACTGCAAGAAGCTTAGAATACTGGAATCATTTTGTGAAGAAAAAAAACTTCACTGGAATTGGAAACTATCTTGTGCCCTATTACGTGGAAGTAATTTGATCATCATTAGCTATTACACAAAGAATTTAACTTAGTTGTGTGTACTGATGCATTGCTATTATTCCCATTCTTCAGACAAAAAGTAGAAAGAATTACAACATATTTATTTTTTTATATTTGTTTCAGTTCTTTAGGTCTATCATTCTAAATCCATTCCTTTCTCTGCACAGTCCAGGTTTCTACTGTTACCTATTTAGTCACTGCATCCTTGGAAACTCTCACCTCTTCTCTTTGACAACAGCCAATGGAAAAAAGTCTCCTTTTCAAAATTGATGTAATTTTGTACAAGAGAAGAAAGCGCATGATTGATTCAAATCTCCAAAAGTAACATTTTTAATTTAAGGGACTTATGTCTTACTATTCCCATCTGTGACCAGTAATTAATAACGCGATTACCTATGTTCAAAGGTTCTCCTAACTAGAATGTTCAGTTTTGGATGGAGGGAGTATTTTTTTTTTCCATTTTTTGGGGCTGGGGTGGGGAGAGAAAGTACTTCTTGAAACATGGTTTCAAGTTTTGAAATCCATAGCAGGTGAAAACCTGAAAAAAGGAAAATTGTGGATCAGAAATTTATTATCTGATATTAATTTTTGGAAAAGGGAAGGCAGCTTGCTTTATGGAAAAGATATTAATATGTGAATGAAACTTCCATCACTAAGGAGATGATTGACAGTAGTTGATAATTTAAGAATGCATGCAATTAACAGTTTTCTGTGCTTCTTAGGAAGGCATCTTGAAAGAAGTATATTTGTGCAAGTGGATTGTTTTTCATCTTACCTCTAGGTACTGGACTTCAAGGAATGATTAAATTAGATCATATTTATGGTTGTTAATCTTCCTAGATGGTATTGCTTTGTGGAATTGTTGACATTTAGCCCACATTGAAGTAACTTTACCCAGTTCTTTACAAAAAGAAATCCAGCCATAAGTAAAAGTACCACGATGGGGATATAGAAATCCTTAGTTTCTATAAAGGATTCTCAACCTCTTCAAAAGCCACATGTATCCTTTCTCATACCACATATTTAGGACAAAAGTTTAATTGGGGAACTTTAAATTTTATTTAGATGAAGTCCATAAAAAGTTGCTCCAACTTTTGTTCTTCCTCTTCCTTTGGGATAATATTCTTTCTACTTTGTTTCCAGCTGGGTAAACTGAGTTTAATTTGGGAATTATAAAAATCCCTAGTAATTAAAACATTGAACACGATGCTGTTAAGCCATTGTGGTTCTGTTAGTTTTGCTTCTATTCTTTATTATTGGTGCTGTAACTTACTAATAGTCGTGAAAGATTCATGTTTTTTGTCTACTAGTAATATTGCTGTACTTTAGCTTTTATCATTTTAAGGGATGTGAATAATGTCAGATTTGGGGAAAAAAGGAAGAGAAAAGATTCCTACATTTTGTTCCTCCTAGCTGAATGTCGAGCCATCACTCCACTGAAAATTTTAAGAAAATCCCATCTTTGTTTATTGATAACTGGAAATCCATGCACCAAGTTATATTTGTTCTAATCAGAATGTTGTATTTTATCAAATTCTTGTGTTGTTATATCTCTCTCTCTCTCTCTCATATAAAGTGGTAGAAGGGTAAATATAGTTCTTTCTGGTACTTAAGCAAGAACTGGGCCAAGTTACTTTTTTTATCTGATCTCTCCACTTCGAGGGCTAGGTGTATGTATAATTGAATCCCGTCAATGTTAGAATGTTATGGCTACACAGCTTCTGAACGAATAATTTCTGATACCAGAAAACTCCAGCTATTGAAATATTACTGTAACTTTTGGGATTTCTGACTTTAGTAGCATCAAATAGGATTCATAATGTAACTTCAGAAATTATCACTTGCTAAATTTTTTTGTAAATACTTCACAAGGATATAATTGTAATGCTTTTAAAATTTCTGTTTATTTCAAGTTCAAAGACGTGCATAAAGATTTGCACATATTGAAAGCATGACATTTGCCAAGTAGCAGAGAGAATAATATATCAATTTGATGGTCTATGCAAACTGTGATGTCTTCTTTTAAGATAGTCAATGATGTATTTGAAGAATTTCATCAACAAAATTTCCAGCATATAACAATTATTCTCCCATCTAGGATGATTGTTGCTGGAAGTTAGCTGATGGAGAAGTAAATTTGCTTTGACATGATGTGTGTATGTACCTAGGATTACTCCTTATACCGATTATTGATTCAATGATCTTCAACACCAGATGGATATGCATATATCTAGTAAAATAAGTCACCACCTGTATATTCAGCATATCAGTGTAGCGGTATACTCTTAAGTACAATGTTATGCTTGCTTCATGGTGACTGCAAGTCCAATTCTCAGTATAAATTGTTTGAGGTGTTTGATTGGGATTGCAGACCCTGAAATAGAAGAATCCTTGGCCATTGTATTTCCTTTCTTCAAATTTGAATAGAAAATAAGTGGAAATACTTGGCATTAGTTTGGGAAAAGCTTCTTTGTGGTCGAAAACTTTTGCCTGCTCATTTATGTCATGAATATTTGTAGCAGACTGGACCCATCCTCCTAATACAAGGATGTGACTGCATTCTTGGAATTTTTCTTTTCATCTTTTTTGGAGTTTCCACAAACACAAATTTTGTCTGGGGAATGAATCTTGGCTGATTTTTGGGAGTCAGGGACGAGTGGAATCTGCTTCTTGAATCACTTTCTGTCTCTCCATATATTCTGGAATGGTTCTATTGGTTGCATTAGGTCCATGCTTAACTTTACTGCTGTATAATAATGACATTTTTACTACATGCTGTGCATTGGCTATATCTGGATGTGTAACTGGTGTTGTATGAGATATTAGGGAAAAAATTCTAAACAAGTTTGCTCCCCAGCCCTATCTGGTTCCCTCCCTGAAACTCTCATGGAACTTGCTTGCGTTTTGCAGCAGAAGTTCTTTAACAATGTTGATTTTTTGACAGAGACGTAATGGTGAACCAATTCGTGCATATTTGGATCTTGAAGCTGGTAGAAAAAGATCGGGCTATGAGGATATCTTTGTTAGTTACCATGCTGAAGATGATGTCCAGGCAACTTATGCTGGTGCACTCTTTCATAATAATCGAAATTATCGTCTCAGTTCTTATAAGAACAATGTAAGTATTTTGAAATTTTTTTATCTTTTTACCTCTCCTTTAGTTTTTATACGAACAACATAGGAATTATGAAGAATCTTGATTTTTGCATCTTTCTTTTTGGTTTATTTCACCTTCTTTAGTTTATTTTATTTTTTTTCTTTTCTGGCTCTTTTTTTAATTTTGCCTGTTGTTGATTGATTGAACTTCTGTCTTACCATCAACCTTTTAGGGATTATAAGAATAATGGAATTTGTCATGCTCTCTGCATTTCTAGGATACATTGGTTTATTGGTCTTCGTCACGTTGTCTCCCTGCAAGAAACAAACGTGCCAAACGCCTACTCAGCTTGTTACCCCACCATTCATTTGGCAAATGCTTGAACAACGTTGGAGGCCTAGACATGGCACTATCCCTCTATCCTGAGTGTACCAAGGACCTTGGCGTAGCACCAAAATGGTGGGATCATTTACATTGTGCCATGTCCCACTATAAATTTGTCCTGGCAATTGAGAACACAATGACAGAGAGCTATGTGACGGAGAAACTGTTTTATGCACTTGATTCTGGGGCGGTCCCTATCTATTTCGGTGCACCTAACGTTTGGGACTTTGTTCCTCCCAATTCAATAATAGACGGCACAAAGTTCAGCTCTCTCGAGGACTTGGCTTCTTATGTTAAGGCCCTTGCTAATGATCCTGTAGCTTATGCTGAATATCATGCATGGAGGAGGTGTGGTGTGTTAGGTAACTATCGGAAGGCACGTGCAGCAAGTTTAGACACTTTACCATGTAGACTCTGTGAGGTCGTGAGTAGGAAAAATGGGAGAAAATTCAATATGATCTGAAGCTTGTTTTACTCTAGTTAGCAGCATTCTATTTAGAGGGTCACATTAGTCTCCTATAGTTTTTCTTTATTTTTGCAGTGAGTTTGTTGGTATTATTCTAGTAAATTTTGTCTGTAGGTTAGAGTTAGATACAGATATAGATAATTTTTTGTATTCAGTAACAAATGAATGAAAGATGAGTTTCTTTTTAATCTCAGTGCTCTAGCAATCTTTGCTTGATGCTCATTTTCTTTTGCACTTAATTACATGCTTAAGAAACGGAAGATGCTTAAGCATCTTCCGATATAGAGAATCCTATTCCTTCTAAAATCAAAGATGCTTTATCAAACACTTGTATGGGTATGGTTTGATTCTTGTTGTTTTAAAGTATTTCTAACAGTGTTTTTATTGAATAAGGACAAGCAACAATAAGCCAGCTATAAAAAACTTGAATATGTACATTATATAATCAATAAGTTTAACTTCTGGGGTTTAATTGAATGTAATTTGAGAACATTTATTTATGGTTTATATGAGGATAATGCATTTTCTCACATTTCAACTTATAGGACAAGAAACTGATTCAATTTGTTAGAATTGAGAGTGAGAAAAGAAACAGCATATCTTTTAAAAAAACCCAAATTTCGCTTGACTGGTGGAATTTGTTTGTTAGTTTGAGATATCTAAAGCCCTAAGTAGAAAAATAAAAGAAATTGTGGTTTTTGGTTCCATTATGGTTACATCTGCAAAGACTCTTTAAGTCCAGCTGACGAGGAATTTTAACACCAAAATTATTATTGTCGGAAGTGGGTGAACAAATGCAATGCTGAATTCCAACCTGATCTTGAGTGGCAATTGGAAAGAGAAGTAGAATTGATGCTGTATACAATGGAATCCTGTAGCTTTCCTGAATCAATCTTTTTCTAAAAGTTGCACCTTCCTTCTAGAATTTAAAATGCCCTTTTTACACTTTCAAAACTTTTGGCAAGCAAACTTGATTTTAGATGTAAGTGAAGTTCTTTTTAACCAGGAGGTAGTCACGTCGCACAAGTGACATGTGGAAATATGTATATACGCATGCATAGAATATAAAAATGAAAATTTAAGTATCAATTGTTTAATTTGAAATATTTCTTTTAACATAATGATAACGATATAATTATTAAGTAATTTGTTTAGTATTTTCAAGTTTATACTCGCATCAAAGGCTAAAAAGCTAAAAAGGTGTGTACCAAATGTGACAATTTGAGACACATGTTGACTAATATAAGAATCTATATTCTATATACAAATGTATCGCTTCACTGATAAATTTTTGTTTAAGGTCAAGAGAAAGACCCACATCATTAAAGCAATAAGAGAAACCATTAGCAAAGAAAGAAAATCAAGAGCTTCAGAAACAAATGAACATTATCTTGGAAATTCCTTATCAAAATTCCTTCTTATCCAAACTAAATATTCTTACTCTGTTTGTTACTATATTTTGGGCTCTCACAATCATAACACCATACTCAGCAAACACTCTTGATCTTGAGTACATTGAGTAGAAAACTAATGAAAACTGCCAACAACGTATCTTCAACAAGCAAGCAGTTGAACACTACACCAACCAGCCCAAGCTCCACATCTAAAATATATGTTTGTTCTCAAATTATAATCCTCTGTGTACTCCTGAGATGTAAAGGTGGCCTGGTGTATAACCCTCCGTCTTTGTAAAGAATGTCATTCAAAATTTACACATCGGTGATATAAATGGCAGATTAATTTAATTTTTCATTTTTTTTATTTTTTATCTATTAGTCTTGCTAATGGTGGATCAAATTTTTTTTTTTATATGGGCTGATCTTGTCATTGGCAGAGCGATCTATGTTTTCATTTTTTTATAAAAAACAAATTAGAAGCAAAAGCAAGAGTCGCCCTTTGCATTTGCGGTTTGATTCTAATGTAGTCATTGATGATATGAAAATATTATTATTACTTAATGATTGATGATGAAAATGTTATTATTAGTAGACGTCAAGTAACTAATAGGAATTGAACGATGGAATGAATTGGTGCTAAGATAATGGAATCAGAGGATAATGACTACCAAAGAGATGTGTATAGTATATATAATTATATTATATAAATTTGTGTATGATATGGAATCAGGGGCTTGAGGTCCTTCCAAGGACGGACTAGGCCGTAATTATTTTCCTTTCTCTTGTTTTTTTGCTTAGCTTTCTCAGTCTTTTCAATCAGTTTTTTTTGTTGTCTCTTCATTTTTGTTTTGCATCTTTCTCCTCTGTCAAATTGGTCAACACAAGGATAGGTCCGTTTATGGAATTGGTGAACCTTGAGGTCCGTCATTCACAAATAAGGAGCTTAACAAAATTAATTTTTTTGACTATGTTGTTATGATTGATAGAGTTAGGGTGAATTTTTTTCTTTAATCTTGGTATGTTCTTTGCAAAAATGAAGAGGTCTATAACGAACATCATTCCATTGCAAGGTATATGATGGATTATAATTTGAGAAAAATATATATTTTAGGCAAAAACTCAAGGAAAATGTAATAAAGATAAAAATGAAACTGATCCTTGAAATGTTAGCTGCACAGAAACATGAAAGATGAAAAACACACACTATATTTCTTCAAGAGCAAGCATAATAAAGCAGAATGAGCTCGGTAGCTGAAGCAATAAGTATTACAATGGATATTAGAAGAATTATGAACAATTAGAAGCAAATTTTGTTTCATGCCATTAACAAAGCAATAAGTAAAACAAAAATTCTGAATAATCAATTAATTGTTGAGGTTTTTTTTAGCTTCATTAATTTAATAATATCTGAGGAAGTAGACCCCTTATTTTTTCAATCTAAAATTTTCGATAGCATCATAGTTTTTTTTTCTTTCTAAAAAGAAAACAATATATAGAAAGTCCCCTCTTTCTTGGATCCTTCCCAATTAATGTTGAAATCCTTAAAATCTCTTAAATATGAATTGTCACTGTGGTCCTTGCCAGCTATCTACGCCATTATAGTCAGACTGCTGATGGCTTTTGCACTTTGCTATTTGTATGATAAATTTTATCAAAACCAAAAGGACTTAAGCCAATGAGGCTATAACAAAGGTTTGGTCCCTAAAAATTTAATCCTCAACTGTGGTATACTCTAATGCTGGAAACAAATTGTTCAATTACCATGAAGTAAGAGCATATCAGAGAAGAGCAACTTGAAAAAGTATTGGGGGAAATGACCCACATACAGAGAAGACAGAAGAACCAAGGAAAATAGTGGTAAAACTCGATACAATTCTTAGGCAAAACAAGAAGTTTTAATTGCTTTTCAGACAACATTAGAATGGAAGAAAAACATAGTGCTATTCCAGGTTGAAGTTTACAGAGACTACAATGAATTGTCATCATCTTCTTTGTGGTACTTCTGGACTCTTGCCATAATTCCCCTGTAGTTTGATCTCTTACTTTTACCCCTCTGGACTGCAATAACAAGTAATAAATTCAATGATACATCAAATATTCTCATGAACTATAGCCGACAGTTCACATGAATAAACAAGGAGTAGCTGCTATCTTTAAAATAAGGTGCACCACTGATCTTGATCTTTTCCCAATTCCAATTTTCTCTCTTTTTGTCATTTCCAAGCTTTCTGGCCTACTCTACACATGGTGTTTCCGTTCAATGTCATTCATGTCTTCCATTACATCAGTCTGCATTTTGATAATTAAATAACAGCAAAAAAAAAAAGAAAAAGGTCTCCAGTGATCAAATCGGAATACTCTAAACTATGCAAGAAACAAGACTTTGATGACAAAGAAAACACCAGATACACTGAATCAAGTAAGAATGTGATACAGTTATCTTCTTTTTCCCTTTTACCCCATTTTAGCTTTAGTATTGGTATAAAATGTTCACTGTGAGATGCTGTGAAATAAAAGTATTCCAAGCCCTCTTTCTCTCATTGTTGAATTACGTTCAAGTGTAAATAATTAAATCCATCTATTTAAGAAGTCCAGGAAAAAGAATGTACTCTTAGAGAAGAGATCAGGTAGAGATACTACTCAGAGGAAAGAAACGGCCTGCTTTATGTACAACATCAATTAGTCACTATATGCTGCCACTGCATTGATATACAACCTCCCTTTATGGATTCCACATTACTAGTTAGAGATTGCGCAAACCTATAATGCATTCTTGCCCTTAGAAGCTACAGTATCCATCATCCTACCCTGAACTACAATGAAGGTAACTGATTTATTGAATTCTTTGTAATAAAAATTGTGGGATGTAGCTCTCAATTAAGTCCAACTTCTATGAGGAACCCATCCCTGGAGAGAGTCAATTTGGCCGCTGCTATTAGTAACTTCTCCTGTTTTAATCTCAAATCTCCAAAAGGAATTGTGTTCTGCATCCACTTGGATCACTTTCTAATGATTATCTTTGCTTTTCAACCAGGTTAACCAAGTCTCACGACAAGTTCAACTAGCTTAAAACTCTAATATCCTGTCAAAACTCACCTTCGCCGTATTCCATTTTGGCACTCCCGCTGATTATTGGTTAGCCCTTAGATGATTTTTATATTGTCATTATTTATAAATTATTTTATATTTTAAAATTTTTATTTTATTTCTTTCTAATTTTATCATTAAAGAGAAATCTAATAAACAGAATTGCAATATATATACTTGCTGTGCAAAAAATTATTTACAAACAGTAACTAGAAATCTTTTATATCGCCATCCAATCACAAAAGTATATACTTTCTATTATTAATATAAAAATATAAAAAGACAAAGGAAGAACAAAATCAGAAAACAAAAGTTGACCTGTTATTTTGAGTAGTAACCAAGCGTTTGATTCAGATTTGTGAATCCGCCCCAAGACCCAAACAACCCTTCCCTTTAAACACGTCTCTTACTCGTATGGTCCCCTCCCCATATAAAAAATAGATCGATCCTCCATCTCTATCTCCATCTGTACCACTCTTATCTCTCTCCCTGTGTCTCTTTCATAATAAGACACTATATTATCTAACTTTTCCGACCTTTCACTGTATCATTATTTGATATTTTAAATTATTATATTTCTCTGTTCCTTTTTGTGCTTGAAGAATATTTATAGAAACTAAGATAATGTTTGGTTCAAAAGAGGAGAAAGGAGGGATTCTAGTGGAGAGATGAGGGACAGGAACTGTGAATTATTTAGCTATTAAAGGAGGGTAATTAGTTATATAATTATCATTTTTAATATTTATTTTAATATTTGTGTAAGTTTAAAGTAAATAAGAGAATAAGAGAAATGAAGTTTAAAGTCTTCTAATTATGAGGTAAAATAAGAGAAAAATAAAATATAATAAGAATAATTAAGTAATCGTAATACTCCATATATAAGTGTAATTGAGTTAGTTGAATTTGAGCATGTACAATCGAGTTTGAAAAATGAAGCGTAAATATAACTCGTTAAATTTTTAATATTGGAAAAAATGATAAAATATCTCCAAAAAATAATAAATTGGCATACAATTAGAGATAAATAAAAATGTTTCTATTAACTAATAAGAATGATGGAGAGAGTTATATATATATATATATATATATATACAATTAAATAAAAATGTCACATTCTAAATCCGAGTTAGACCTATGGTCTTTTCCGAATAAAAAACGTGATACGACAAAACTCGTAAAGATTTTTCTACAAGTTTTGAGACTTAATAATCAAATAATTTGTTATAATGTATCATAAAATGCTTCAATAAAAAAATTTCAAAAAAAATTCTCAAATAAATTTCTAGAGTAATAAAAATATCAAACAAATCTATCATAATTATAGAATAAAATAAAAATAAAAATTCCTCAAAATTAGAAAATGTCTTCTAAAGTTCAATCTTCTATTACTTCTCATATATTTCGAAACTCTCACTCTAAAGTCTTTGAATATACAAAAGTAGTTATGGAGTGAGTTGACACGCTCAATAAATAAATATAATATTTCTTGGAATAAGTACTTAAAGTTACATTATAAACAATTTTAAACATATAACATAATTTCAATCCACTTATATTAAAAATTCTAACATTTAGCATAACAAATTAAAATTCAGGCAAATCAATATATTAAACCAATATATTATCATTTACATGACTCAATTACACGTAAATTTATTGGATATTTGTTAAATTCAACCATAGTTATTTATCCTGCTAGGACGACCAGACTAACATAATATAATGAGTCTTTTTAACATACTCGATGGTATACAAACAGAATAAGTTGAACATGTTTCTCAAAAAATATGTGTATTACATGAGCCAAGATAATAAATTTAGTAAACATGTAAAGTTTTGAACAAAATTGATAATAATTCATGTAAAAAAATGAAGTTTTCTTTTTAAAATAAAAAGTTCAAAGGCCAATTCGGAAGGCAAAATATTTATTTTAAAACATTTAATCAAAATCATATCTCAAGATATGTAAGAATACTACATGCCTTAACCAAAAAAAATATGAATGTACTACAGATAACTTATACCTAGCGATAAGAAATATATATAAAAAAAGTAGACTCCCTTTTTCTTTTATATAAAATTGAAATTTTACAATTTGATTGGAGAATATTTCTTTGGCAGCTAGAATAAAAAAGAAAACAAAAAAGTAATCTATTTCAGTACTAACACATGCAAGAATATATACTATTACGTAGGCATGATAAATTAGTTAGTACATAGAAAATAATAGAAAATTGGACTTTTATTTATTATATCAAGATAAAATAAAAATTACCAATACCAAAGATTTCAATACAAAATTTGTTGTTTAAAAAGTTAATTGCCAGGATTAGAACTTAGAAGCCTTGTATTCACTTACTTAAATATATTTGAAATTAAAAAATATGATAAAAATAAAGTCTCTATAATAAAATTCTGGAATCAAAATTTTATTTCAATTTTTTTTTAAAAAAAATGGAAGTGCTAAACATTTACATTTAACAAGACACCAAGCATTCATTATTGCAGTGCCTAGCAAAACATTCAAAAACTGACTTTCGATTACATTAGCCATCCATATTTGTTTTCCTTTCAATCTTCATTTCAGAAATATTGACATGCATCAATATTATTATTTTTTTTCTCTAGAACACAAATTTAATCAAGATACGACTTTCAAAATCAAATATTTCACAATGTCTTATTGTAATACAAAGTAAGCATGTCATTCCAAAATTTAATAAAAAATAAACAATTTCAATAAACATGAATATTATATTTACTCACTAGATTTTCAAGTTTAACTAAAATCTAGTTTTCTCGATAATAAAATTATCAACACCTATTTGAACAAAGCAATTCTTAAATCAAAAAGGAAAAATCATCAACAATTCTTAAATCCCAATATGCATATCAAAATAATGAATCATAAGGATGCCTTATTTATCATCAATTGTAAACTCCACTTGAATTTTCACCCTTCTCCCTTGCTATTTGCTATTGACTCTAAAGCTTTTATGCTAAAATATCATAAGAACAAAGTGACATAACTTCAAAAATAATAAAAAAATGAAGATTTTCAATCCCCTAAAAAAAAAAAAAAAGGTAACTTAGATATTCATAACTCTCTTCACTGTAATTCTCAAATTAATCACTCATTAAATTGGTAATTAATCAAATTATAACCTAAAAAAAACTCCCCCAATCAATAAATATCCCTTAATATAGATAATAATATTAAATCTCAAAATATTATTATACTAATAAATTTTCAGTCTTACGCTTTATTTAATATATATTTTTTATTTTTAAGAATGAAATAAAATTAAGTTTAAGGATATTTATATATTTACAAAATGTTAAAATGAATTATATTATCTATATTTCAACATTTTATTTTAATATATTCATTATTTTACAATTATTAATACAATATTTTTCAATCTTACTCTTTACTTAATTTTCTCTTAATAAGAGTAACAATGAAAGAGAAAAAGATGTTAAAAGTTAATACTACTTCGTCTAATTTCATAAAATGTTTTAAGCAATTTCAAATAGATAAATAAGTTATTTTACTTATTATTATACCTTTATTTATTTTAATTTTTCTTGAAAAAATGAGTATTTATTCTCTCTTATCTTTTTCAATAAAGTGAGAGAGAATTTTAAAATAGCATACACAATAATATAAAAAGCACCAAAACATCTTATAATTAGATATAAAAAAATTTACTTAATACATCTTATAAAAATAGATGGAGTAAGTAAGATACTTATATTTAAATATTGATATTTACTCTATTCGAAATTGAATATTTAATATTTTCATTTTGAAATGTTCATTTTTTAAAAAATAAAAATATTTTTCATCTAAAATTTCAATAACAAACTATCTAATTTAAAATATTTATATACACTAACTAATAATTATCACTACTAACTAGATTAATAACAACAATAATAAAATAAAATTTATAAGTTCAAAAAGTTTTTATTAATTTTTAAATTAATAAAATATGGAAATAAAATTCAGCGGAAGGAATAATATTTAACTTTTTTTATAAAATAATACTTCATTTGTCGATAAATATAAATCTTTGGACCCATTTTTACATATATCAATAAAAAAAATTTTAAAATACTCTTAATTATTATGTCTTGAAAATAAGAAATAGAAAACAAAATTTACTTTGAGAAGAATATAATATAAATGTTTTGTCTTGAAAATAAGAAATATAAAAAGAAATAAAAGTAATATTTGAAATCAGTCATAAATATATTTATAAAATATTTAAAAATAAATTTATATTTTGGGATTAAAAAAATCTAATAATTTATATTTATGATACTTTTGAACGGACAGATTATTTAATATGACTCAACAACACCAAATGTATATTTGAAATTGGAGGTAATATTTGAGAAAGAGGTAATACATTATTATCATTACGAATGAGACGTAACAAGCAGATCCAGAAAGTGGGACCCGTTGTCAAAGGACATACGCCTCCGCCTCTCTTAAACGACCGCTTCCCATTTTCTCGTCGGGGTAATTAATAAACGTGCCTTCTTGTGGCTAAGATGGCCACGTGGCAGCCTGTTATTGGCATACGTAGATTGCTAGTTAGCATCTCCCATTGAGCACTATATTAACAAAAGAAAGAAAATCAGATAAAGAGAAATTAAAAACGATCAATCACATTTACGCACTCAGTTTTTAGTGAGAGAAAGTACGAGAGAGAGAGAGAGAGAGAGAGAGAGCGTGAAAGTCACAATAATGGGTGGAGAAAGTTGGAGTTTAACTGCGAAGCCGTGTGACTCGTGCAAAACGACGTCGGCAACTGTGTTCTGCCGAGCAGACTCGGCGTTTCTATGCATGGGTTGTGACTCCAAAGTTCACGCGGCAAACAAGCTCGCTTCCAGGCACGCGCGGGTCTGGGTTTGTGAAGTTTGTGAGCAGGCGCCGGCAACCGTTACTTGCAAGGCGGACGCAGCGGCGCTCTGCCCCACTTGCGACCGCGACATACATTCGGCCAATCCATTAGCCCGCCGTCACGAGCGGCTCCCTATTATCCCCTTCTATGACTCCGCTTCTGCTGCCAAATGCAGCAGTGGAGGAGGTACTGCTGATGATACCAAGTCCTTGCTTGATGAAGCCGAGGAAGCCGAGGCGGCTTCCTGGCTTCTTCCGACTCCTAATTGTAACAAGGATTTAGATGCCGAGGAGATTCCCGAATGTAAAACTGTAGATTACTTGTTCAGCGATATGGATCCGTATTTGGATGTGGATTTGGTTTCGAATGATCAGAAATCACATATTGTTCAATATCATCCACAACAATACGTCCATCATCACCATCATAATTCTGATGGAGTTGTGCCTGTCCAGAGTAAGAACGACCCGGCCGGTCACTTGCAAGGTCCAGTTGTTGATGGATTTCCCACTTATGAGATGGATTGTGCTGCTGGATCTAAGCCTCTTATGTACAACTTCAGTTCTCAATCCTTCAGCCAAAGTGTATGTAATCTTTCTAAAACAATTTTCAATAATTTCTCTCGCTTTCTTATTGAATGAAATTTGAGCTAACTTATTTTCCTACTTGTTAGTAGTTCTATTAAAAGTCAATAAAAGATTGGCTGGTTGCTGAAATTAATTAACTACTGACTGCTATATTAATATGATATATTTTCTAATCTTATTCGTCTATTTTTAAATTTATTCAGTTCTTATTGACTGCGTTAGCGGAGATCTTGGATTTGAGGGGAAAAAATATATACTCATTTTTGGTAAAATTATGATAAAATCAAAATTTCTGTTTTAGGCCTTCTTCTGTTGATTAAAAAATGGAGCTTTTGAGCTGTCTTTCTTATTTTTCTTGGCTTCTGTACTTAAAGTTATTTTGTTTATAAATACTTTTTTTCCCAACAAAATCATCTTTTCTTCTTGTTTTGTGCTCTTGAGTAATAATTGAAGTGTAACTATTGAAGGGTTATGGTTTAAATGAACAGGTATCATCTTCTTCCATGGATGTGGGGGTGGTGCCGGACCATAATGCTATGACGGATGTATCAAACAATTTCTGTAGAAATGAAGCTGTTCTAAATCCAGTCGCCGGGGTAGATAGAGAAGCAAGAGTCTTGAGGTACAGAGAGAAGAGAAAGAATAGGAAATTCGAGAAGACCATCCGATATGCTTCCCGGAAAGCCTACGCCGAGACACGGCCCCGAATCAAGGGACGCTTTGCCAAGCGATCGGAGGTGGAAGTGGAGTCACTGATGGCGTCGGCAGACACTTCATACGGTGTGGTTCCGACGTACTGATGATAGACTTTTTTGGTGGGTTTTTGTAGTTTGTGTTCTTGACGAAGCTGATAATGTATTTGTACATAGCTTCACAGACTTGTTTGCATCAATGGACATCTAGTATCTTGTTATTGTAATATTGAAGTAGAAAATTAATCTAAATAACCAAAACTGGGGAAATTTTGCTTTGCAATTCTTACCATATTCAGCGTATCATACTTATATTTAATACTTTCGGAATTGAATATCATGTTTTTATTATTTTGTTTTGTTGGTAATTAAATGTCAATTATATTTAAATAAATATTTTCTATATAAGAATTTCATTAATAATTTATTAATTTAATATATTTATATTTTATTAACTTATCATTACTTATTTTAATTTAATATATTGTATTTCATAGATTCAACAATTAATTATATTAATATAAATGATAATTTGATAATTTAATTAAAATTAAATACCTTAATTTTCAATCAAATTAAAAATAGATATTCAATTACAAACAAATAAGTGCACATTAAAAAAAACACTTACAAATTTAAAAAATGTATTTCACAAAAACTATTACAATATGAATATGAGCCAGTGAAATTACTTCATATTGAAAATTAAAGGTTATTATTATAATTTAAAATAAAATTATATTTATTTTTTAAAAATAAATATTTAATTTTAAATATGTCAAAATAAAAATATCAATTCTTTTACATTTTCCAGAAGAAAAGGGACAATGTCTTTGTAGGCTCAAGGCATGCTCAAGAAGTATAATAAAGGTGAACTACATCCAATTTTTTGCACATTGTCAAAGATGATACTCATAGCAATATCAAAAACCTTTATTCAGGTTGGGGGTGCAGCATCTCCTGCTTTTCCTGACTGTATAATCTCTTTATAGAGGATGAAATTTGATAAATCATTGAGAGTATGTAATTTAAAATATTAGATTATGTTTTTTTGAATAAATTGAATCAATATAAATTATTATATTCATTATTTTACTTTATACATTTTATTAAAACACATTATTATTCGCACAATAAATACACAAAATGTTTAATATTTATTGTTAAATAAATATTTTATTAAATTAACGTGAAAAATCAAATAAAAATATAATTTTTCCCTCTTAAAATTTTCAAATATTCTATGAGAGAGAAAAAATAAATACTACTTATTTCAAGTATAATAAATAAGTGTATAATAATAAATAAAAATAATTTATTAGTTTAGGTGAAATTACTTAAAATATGTTATAAAAAAGATAATGACATTTAAGCATTTGTATGGGGGGATTTATGAGGTAAGTTGTTTTTTCCACATGTATTTAATATTTTTTACTTTTTTTTATAATATTATTTGACTTTGTAATTGAAGTGGTTTAAGAGATCCCATCCGTCTGAACACCTGGAGAATCGACAACATCACAAATGATTCTGTGCAAAATAAATTTACTTTACTACGACTTATTGAACTTTTAATCAGTTTTATTTGTATAAACATAATCACAAAACAAATAAGAAAATGCCTAAATCTACATTAGCCATTAATATAGATAGGGGTGGCAAAACGGGTGGGTCGGGCCGGCCCGACTCGACCCAACGGGCCAAATGATTTAATCGAGTCGGGTTGGGCCGGATCGAAATTGTGCGATCCGGGAATATTGAGGCCCAGTCCAGCTTGGCCCACGGGCCAACGGGCCAAAATAACCCAAAAATTTATAAATTTTTTTAAAAGTTATGATGTTATATTGACTAAAAAAATAAATCTATTAAATTATTTACAAACAAACAACACATTTATAGTCTTATTTTGGCCTAAAACAGTTCACTATGTCATCTCAACTTCAACAAATTTAAATCATAAAAGATAAACACAAAATGTTAGGTAATGTTTATATTTATAGCCTGCAGTATATTTACAATTTTACACCAAAAACATCTAAAACAAACCAACCATCTTCAAGCAAATAAAAAAAACATTTAAACATCAAACACAAATATAATGTTCATTCATTTAATACATTAAAAAAAAAATTTGGAATCGGGCCGATCCGTTAGCCCGTGAGCTAAAATGGCCCGAACTCATTTGGCCCGCGAGCCAAACAGGCCGGGCCAATTAGGCCCGATTTTTTTGGGCCACAAATATTAAAGCCCCAACCCATTTATTTTTCAGGCTTAATGGGCCGGCTCAACGGGCCGGACAGATTTTGCCACCCCTAAATATAGATCCATACGACATATAGATCTCAAATTTCAATTTTTTCAATCAAAATTTTATTTTTTCTGAAATAAAGAGCGAATTCAAAATGGGATGAGACGCGAACATGCCAAATAGGCCACATAATTGTGGCCCAAATGAACAAAGCGAGATTCAATTAAGAGGCTCAGACGACTCATCTGGGTCTTTGATGAGACTTCTTTCATAAAATCTACTTTTTTTTTTGTAATAAATTTATTTTAAAATATTAAATAACTAATTAAATTAAAAACAAGTCATTTATCACTAATTAAATTAAAAATGACTACTAATTCATTAAAATAATTCAAGTCTAATATTATCAAATTCTAGAATTGCATTTTTTATTAATTGAAAATGAAAAATAAAAAAGTGCTACATTTAGTAATTCACTTTATAAGCCAAAATATTGTCACTTGGGAAGAGAGATCTATCTTTACTTTATAAGCAAATTAAAAGCCGAGATAGATGATTATAAAATGTGAAAGAAAAAAGAGGGGCAAAGAGAATATTAAGCAAGAAACTTGATGAAAGCTTATCCTTGCAATCCAGCACTGTGAGGAGAAGAAATTGGCTAAAAGAAGCATGACTATAAATCCTTGGATTTCTTTATCCTAGACTCACAATACAAGATTACACTATGATGAAAAGAACAGTAGCAGTGTTATCTGAATTGAGATGCAAAACCACAACTCTTTTACCAAAATCTTCAAGAAATCCATCTCAGGTACAGCATGATTAACTGATGACCCAATTGATAAAATACAAATGGTCTATAGAACTACAACGCGCACACATACACACACAAAATTCAGAATATGCCAGTTTAAAAAATGCAGATTTGTGCCCAAAAATGTAATCCTCAACTGTGGTAACAAATAGTTCAATTACCGCGCAGCAAGAGTAGATTGGAGAATAGCAACTTGAAAAGGTACAATAGGATGAGATAAACCACACAAAGAAAACAGAACCAAGAAAAATAGTGAAAAAACTTGATAACATTCTTGGCAAAATAAGAAATTTTAATTTTTTAAAACAACATCATACTGTAAAAAGAACTTAGTATTACTCCAGGTAGAAGCTAGCAGAGACTACAAAGAATTGTCATCATCTTCTTTGTGGAACTTCTAGACACTAGCCATAATTCCACTATACTTTGATCTCTTACCATTTTTTACCCCTCTGGAACTGCAATAACGAATAATAAATTCAATGATCACATATGTTCGTGAAATATAGACAACAGTTCATGTAAAAAATAAGAGATAGCTGCTATTTTTACAATAAGGTGCAAGAAATCACCACTGGTCTTGACCTTTCCACTGTTCCAAGTTTCTCTCTTTTTGTCATTTTCAAGCTTTTTGGCTAATTCTTCACATAGTGTTTCAGTTCATTGTCATCCATGCCTTCTATCATTTCATTCCGCATATTTTAGAATAAGTAACAGCTAAAAAAACAAAAGTGAAGGTCTCACAGCAATCAAATCAGAATACTCTAAACAGGCAAGAATTAAGACAGCAATGACAGAAAACACCAGATGCACTGAATCAAGTAAGAATGTACTACACTTTCTTCTTTATCCCTTCCCTTCTTTTAGGTTTAGTGTTAATAGGAAATGCCTACTGTGAATGTCACGCCCGGAGCCTTTGGACCCGAAACATGACTATAGGTCTGACAACACCCATGGACTTTCACAATCGTCCTCATTATGTCAAAATGGATATCTCAAGTTGATAATAGATAATTAGACCTATACTTATATACTAAAATAGTCTCATGAAATCCCGACATGGGATATCAACCCTAAAACTCAAGACCAACCGAGAAGAATGGAATTCTCTCATAACTCCCCTAAAGGACTTTCTCCCTCCAACCGGGTAGAATGGGATTCTCCCTGGCTCTGATGCCATCTATCATGCTTCGGACCCTTAGGCTCGAAACGTGATTATAGGCCTAGAATAACTACTTGAGAATCGTCTTTGCTATGTCAAAATGGATATCACAAGTTGATGATGTATACTTAGCCCATAATTATATGCTAAAGCATAGTCTCATAAAATTCTGATGTATGATTGGCCGATTGGGGTATTACAGTGAGACTGTGCAATAGAATTATTCCAAATCCTCTTGCCCTCATTGGGTTGTGAAGCACTTCTCAAGTGGAACTAATTAAATCCATCTATTACTACTTTAAGATTAGACAAATGTACCTGTGAATTCTAAAAGATATTCAATGTGGCAGCTTGGTCAAATTACCAGGAATAGGACTTGGGGAAATAACAATCATAAACATACAGTCATACAGCTTCTAGAACTTCATTTGACAAACAGAACTGGGCAAATCATTTTCCAGCAAATGTCCTCTAATAGCTATTTCCAATCATGTACACTTTTGAGGGTAATTTGAAGCAGAAATTCTGAAAATAAATTTATAGACCTCTAATACGTTGTAACTCAACCAAGTTGCAACTTTGTTGTCATTGTTCTACAGTTCTCCGAACTTAGATCCAACAGCAACAAGGCAAGCTGCTCAATCTGTTAGCCTGATTAAATAGCTACCTCCCCCATGAAAGATTTGATACCTTTTATCCAGCAAAGGGGCTTTACTCCAAGCTGAATTAAACAATTGAAGATTGCTCGAGTACACATTTATGCTTGCATGAAGAAGGATTGTACCCAAACTATTGCTATGGCTGATAATTGCTTCACAATCTCTACATATATGACAGCATTAGTAGCAATAACTCTCTCTCTCTCTCTCTCTCTCTCTTATATTGATGTTCTGCAAATTATTCCATTATATAGACGTGGAGGATTGAATTTTCTCAACTACGTTGCACCAAATCTTTTGGCCAATTCTCCTTCTGCCACTAAGTTATATGCTTCCTACTACAACTCCAACTCATAGGTTCTGCAAACCCTTTTAGAAGTCTCCATGTTCAAAATAAATTGCCAAATATGATTTAGGACAATTTCCTAATTTTCCGTAGCAGACACTATTTGCTTGGGGCAAAAAATTATTTGCAAACTATCAACTCCAACCATTAATCAATATCCCAAAATAGCGCAAAATTTCTATTCCTTAGACTATTCACATTCCACCATTCTCACCTCAATTAAAATTTCAACAACTTAATTTCATTATCCTTGCATTATTCATCTACCAGCATTTGATTCACAACTATTAAGTAACCCTAATTTTCTCAATGCAGGCAATAGGGCAGCAGAATTCTATATGGCTATACCTGCTTGTATAAGCACCTATATAAATAAGGTCTCTAACAGCAGGACTCTTTCTTCAATTGTTTCAATTGATACATTCAAGCAACAAAATGAACATTGTAACTGGCTCTTTTGTCTGTCTTGTTTCCTTTAGGCATCTCTCCCTCTATTGCACTTCAGAAAAGAGAACCTTTAAGACAAATGAAGAACCATGGAAGAGCACAAAACAGGATAATGGCAGAATAATTTTCTTTTATTATTATATTTCCACAAGTCTGCTCTTGGAACAATCTTAATCAAAAGTTCTGGCTTTGGAAATCTTAGGCAGTGCCTGGCTTCTTGGAACCAAATCTCTTCCTCTCTTACAATTTGTTTTAAAGGAAGATGACTAATATAGATCGGTGAATAAGCCTACAACTGAGGAGTTTTAATTCACTGGAATCAAGAAGTTTCAACTCAGTGTGAGGGTACAGACGGTCGAATTTGAACAGTGGAAGAGGAAGAGAAAAGGGGTGAGACCAGATTTTGATGACCAATTGTCACATAATGATTAATGGTAGGCTTGCTAAGTTGGTGGGGGCATGGATATAGACGTAGCCTAGTTATAGGTTTTAGAATCATCATTGCCTGTGTAGGAAGTTCGAAATGAAAAGTTACACAATTAATCGTAAAGATTAGTGACTGATAAATCAACTGTTACATAATAGTAAACTATATAAAAGATTAAAGATGACACTAGCACTATTGACACTCCTTTGTAACTTTAGGTGTTTGCCTTCACTTTTTACATCTGTGTATAACCTTATGTATAGCAGGGCATTTCCATATATATGCACATCAAACTTTCTGAGTTAGGAGCATGTGTCGTAATGAATAAAAACAAGAAAATTATTCTGCAACACTAAATAAAAACCAAGAAGAAAGCATAACCTAAGAATTCTCATGTTATTGAATATCAACGCAAAGGCTAGCCTTTTCTCATTGAAAAAATAGACAAAAGATTCTAGAACACATAATGGTTTATCCATTATCAGCAATCGATAAAATACTCAATACTTCAGTACCTTCCAAACATTAAATGTATGATAATTTACTATAACAATGAAAATAAGTATTAATTATAATGGATTTCTATTCTAGAAAATCAATCTGTTTCTAAAACTTAACAAAATTTTTAGCATAATTATCCTCTATCAAAGCTTCTACCTACATATGTAATGTACTCTCCATACTCTCCATTCAGTCATTCCAAGGCCAACTTGGCGGGCCTCATAGGAAAAATAAGGGAAGGGAGAACTGAAAGACTAAACATAATGTGCACCAAAAAAAAGAAACATGGGTTAATTTAATAAGGCTGTTTTCCTCCCTTCCACCCTCCAACCCATGTCATTTTTCAGTCATGTACTAACTTCAATACAAGTTTAGGAGCATACTGATTCATATATGCAGTAGCAATAGAAACTCAAATACAGAGACTGAACAACTGTTGGAGTATAGCAATACTTGGTGCCTTTGGATGTAATGTATCTTAGAATTTCAGATTTCCAATTCTTTTGATGTAGTTTGTAAATTACAAAAAGAAATTCATTATATAAAATGCCACTCATAAAAAACCAAGAAAGAATAGACAAGTATAGTGCATACCCAAGCCAAAAGTTCTTTTATTTCTTTCTCCATAGTAACTTCTTCCCTTTGTGTAAGTTCCTTTCTCTCTTGCAGGTTCAAAATCTTAGTATCTTGGACTGACTTCAAATTCTTCGTTTCCTTATTCTGAGTAGTCATTGGTTCCTTACAAATCAGTAACTGATACTAAACATGCAGATAAATATGAACAGATGAGCAACAAGAAGGTTTATTTCTGGATTCTGGAATGCATAAAAGAGAAAGTAGTACACTTTCAACACATCTTCAAAAAGAGAAGCTAATAAAGTACCTTTTGACGATATAGTCATTATTTTCAAACACAGGTAACAGAAACAGTGTCATATGAGACAACCACATCCACTCACAAAACAGTATATTCTTTTAGACTTTAACCAAAAAAATGAAATCCAGGTGAAAAGTACTTCTTCACACAGCAAAGTCAAAGTAACATATGTAACCGTTGAAGGAGAATGAGGAGAACTAAAAACAATTTGCAAAACATGTGACGACTAGGAATATAATGTGTCTCTACTGGACAAGTAATTTTCCTTTTTTTAAAAAAAGCTACATCTTCTAGAATCCAGGTGCCCTCTTCCACTTTCAAAACTTTTGGCATGCAAGCATGATATTTACTGTAACTGAAGTTCATCATTTTTAACCAAGAGTTGGTCATGTGAAGTCATCCAGAACATGTGACGATCTGATACAAAGTTGACCAACATATGACCCATGTTTTATATACAAATATGTTGCTTCAATAATAAATTTACTTTTTAAGGCCAACAAAAAGGTCTCTTTAAATATCATTAACGCAACAAGAGAAACCATTATCAAAAGAGTACATCAGGAACTTTGCAATCAAATGAAAATTACCTTGGATCAACTTCCATCTTAACCAAACTAAATATTCTTCAATGTTTGTTACTATATTTTGGTCTCTCGCAGTGACAACTTAAAGCAACACTCTTGAAGTGATAGAAGAATAATTGAATTCTATCCATCCATGAATCATGTGATCTTGATCTTGTGTACATCAAATAGATAATGAAAACAACAAACAACAGTATCTTTATCAAGCAGTTGAGTTCTACACCAGCCCAAGCTCCATATCTAGCATGACAATCAAACTGCAAAGTCACCCAAAAAACAACTCAATGAACAGGGTATTAAACAATATAAGGAATGAGGTATCCATACACTGAGACAAATCTATTCATGACAGAAATAAGCATTTAAGACAATAGTGCACAATGCATGAATCTTCAATCGTAAGAACTAAGCTTCAAACTACAACATAAGAGTTAGCACAAGGCAGGCGCATAGCACTGAACAAAATGTGAAACTAAGAGACAGAAGATGAGGCAAAGAGTACAAACAAGTATCAGTCTGTAAGAGTTAACACCTGAAGTAACTGAATTATTAGCAAAACCGGAAGATCTATTCTTTCATCTCAAGCATAAGATTTTTTGGATTCAAAACTATAGTTTTTTATTTTAAAAAAAACTATAATTTTTGGTGTAAGATCTTATATTAATTTCATTCTGTTCTCAGAAAAATTAATTAATTAAGCCAAAAAGTCAAAATGCTTGTCTAACCTGTACAGAAAGAATTTTGAATTGAAAGCAAAAGATAAAGGTCCACAAGCATGTCTTTTACTTGCCAATCAATTACTATATGCCATCTGTATATTCAGAGTTCTGATTAGGAAAACTCACAAATTTGTTGTACATTATTACACATTATAGATTTTTCTTTCCTGCTGAGTGAGGGTTGTGAAATCACAAATTACACTAGCTATTTATTCAACATGTTCTGCTAGTTAAGAAATTTTATATACTAGCTTGGAAGTAAAAATATTGATCACTCAAGATTGTGTATATTTATTATTTGACAAGAGCATATGACAACATGGCATTTACCATTTAATCCAGAAACAAATAAAAATAGTTCAAATATAATGCTTTAAGAATTTTCCTTCTAAATTCAAAGTCTATACACTACATTTAAGTCACTCTGTTTGAATCCTTCAAAAGCTAACAAAAACCTCCATATGTACTCTCTAGAGAGGTGCAAAGGGAGGAGATACAGATTGGTAATCATGACAATTTCAAATTCAAATTTAAACCTACACATGCAACCAGTTTCATGCAGAACTTGAAGAATCTCCAATAAGTGTAAAGTTTCACCAGTATATGAGACCTATATAAATTCACTTTCTTCAATTTTCTAATGCTCTACTTTCATTGCATTATGTTTGTGACTTCAATGATAATGTGTTATGCTAACTCTGATTCTTATGATTGTGTTATTCTGTATGAAACAATATTAACTGCGAAAGATGTCTGCCAATCTTTTAACCGGAAAGCAGTCCCTCAGGTTAGGCATGAATGAAACAGTGGAAGATTTAAGTTCATGTTTTGATCCTAACAAAACTTGGCAGTAAAAAGTTGACAAATTCAGTTAAAATTCTTAAAGACGGCATTGCATTTCTCTCTGATAAGACGTAACAAAAAAACAGAGAATTTTCTTTGAAATTATAGTCTTATCCGAAAAGGAAAAAGAAACACTGAACTTCAGAAATCAGAGATGCAGTTGACAGGAAAGAAAATTTAAAAACCTTAAAAATATATCAATGGTAACATTGCATTACATGATTTGACTTCATCAAGCCTACATTCACCTACAGCACAATTCATTAGTTAAGAAAAATCTTCAATCACAACCAGCAGAAGCAAAAGAGGAACAGCTCACAGTATGCATGCAATTAACCTAGGTTTGATTTAGGGATGATTAAAAAAGGGTAAGAAATTACCTTGCACAAGTTAACTGATCCTATTGAACATGAATTCAACAATAATTATCCATCATGACTATGCAACACAACCATTTTTGACAATCTACATGTCTGATATGTGTTAAGGGAAAAGCATGTGGGCAGGGAAAGCATATTTGGCAGAATGGAATTAAAGAAAAATGGAAACAAAGACAAAAATTCAGGTGAGAAGCAAATATCTGAATGAAGTTCAACCACTCATAAAAGGGGGAACCTTTCGTCAACATGTGAGCATCCTTAGTCTTCTAGCATCACAGGAAAAATTTAAGAAAGTGATCATTCAATAGCATATAATCCATCTAGAAATACATTAAACAACCAGAACCACATAAACGCTTCGGCTTTATAGGATTGACAGAATTCAGTAATGAACTGTCTCCAACACCTGCATCCTTCCTGCATAAACAGAAGCAAAAAGAAAGAAGTAGCATGAAGAAAGATATTTAGGAAAAGATGGTTGCATACAAAGCTCATGTGCTAAAGATAAAAATACAACTGATCCTTGAATGTTATTTGCACAGAAACATGAAAGATGAAAAAACATTTTACTGATGATCAAGTACTATTGTAATAACCAGTATGAACAAGCAAACAATACAACATAAGGCAATCAGTTGCTGATGCAATAACTGATATGATAAATAATAGAAGAATGATGAACAATTAGAAGCACATTTCTTTCATGCCATTAAGAAAGTCAATTAGTTTTAAAGTTACAACTATATAGTACAAGGAACACCACTTGCTGCTATCATACATGCAAGAAACACATGAAACTACACCACAAGCTACCTACTTAGTGACTAAATTCTTTAGGAAACGATAACCTTACAAGTTCATAACTATTACTAAGAAAAGGAAACAGGAAAAGGATCAAACTGGCATTGTGCATTTTTTTTGAGAATGCCCTAACAAATGGCAGCGACCACATTGAACGACCCTCTTTGGCCGTTTTAAACTCTCAATACGAAGAACCTTCTTTTTGGGCCTCCCAGGAGGTCGGCGAGTCTTAGGTGGGCGAATAGTAATATCAACCTTGGCTCCTCCCCCCTCTGCTCCCTCGCCGGGTTCCTTCCAAAGGCTTCTATCTGGGATGTGATATATCATCTGTGAATAGGTTTCACGATAGCTGTGCACAGTAAAACAGTGCTCAGCAAATAAATGAGCATTCTGGCCACAAGAGATCAGAGCAGCTGCGGCATGTGCACATGGTAGACCATAGAGTTGCCAGCGACGACAAGAACACTCACGACTGCGAATATCCACAATGTTTGTTCGCTCTGTTGACACAATTTCAAATTCAACTTCATTTGCACGAAGAACTTTGTAGCAACGAGAATCCGCTATTGCTTCTGAGATCTTCTTCTCAGCAGATGGTACTAGAATTGAGGTCAATCTCATGCCAATATTCCGGCGGTCATTGAACCATGACGTCATCTGGTGACGAATGTGCTCCATCATTTGCACAACAGGGAGCTCGTGACATTCTAGTGCCCAGTTATACAACAATTCTGTGACCCCTAATGTGAAATGACCATATCGTACACCCTCAAAGTAGGCCACAGCCCATAGTTGTGGGTTGAATTCATGAAGCCATGAGAGAACATCTTGAGAAATCTCTACCATTTCAGATATCCTGCTTTCAAATTCGGCTGATGTAAGTGCATAAACAGCATTCCAGAATATATTCACCAACTTTGAGTTCTTAAATGTATCACGAAAGTTCTCACTAATATAATGTAGGCAAAACCCATGAAATGCATTTGGAAAATGTGTCTCAACAGCATCCACAATGCCCGTTGTTCTCTCAGACAATATTGTAAGTCTTGGCATGTTGTCAGTATTTACTCCAAGAAGTTTTCGCAGTTCAGACATGAACCACATCCAATTTTCATTACTTTCTGAATCAACAACAGCTATTGCCAATGGAAATAATAAATCATCAGCATCCACTGCAGCAGCACAAAATAATGTACCCAAGTATTTCCCTTTTAGATGAACTTTGTCAAGTTCCAAAAGCGGCCTACAAGCATTAAGAAAGCCATATATTGCTGCTCGGTAAGAAATGAAAAGCCGTTGGAAACAATTATCTTGTCCTGTGGCAACAACTGAAGCAATGCTCCCAGGATTTGTCCTCCTTATCTGTTCACAATAGGGTGGAAGAAGCCGATAGCCTTCCTCAAATGTACCATGCAATGCAGCCATGCTTCGCTCCTTCCCACGCCATGCTTGCATATAAGAAACAGCAACCCCATGCTTGTCCCTAATATCTTGCAAAATCTCCTTGGGCTTGCACTTTGGATTATCCCTTACTCGTTCTTCCACAGACCTTGCAACCCATCCTACAGATGCCTGCTGATGGTGAAGATTCTGAAGTCCTCCACATGTATGCTCTCCATGGAGTGTCCTGACTGTAAATGTGGGAAGCCCTGGCACTTTAGCCACATGGACACGCCACGGACAACCCTCTTTTGAACACTTAGCTATGAACCTAGTTCTATCTGATTTCACAATCCGGATTTCAAAATGTAGTTCTATAGCTATGTCCTTCAGTCTCCTCCTACAAGTATCCACATCAGGGAACTCCTGTCCAATAATTAGAGGCTGCTCTGCCAAGATAATCTCAGAATTGGAAACTGTTGACTGTAATTCCTGCTCACCCATATTCCTTCTACAAGGATCAACATCCTGGAACTCTTGACCAATCAGTAAAGGCGGTTCAGCCATGACAATACTTGAATTGGGTATTGTCTTTGTCATCGCCAATTCAGCCATATTCCTTTTAAAAACTAACTAACTAACTAACGGCTCCAAACTTGTCGTTCAAACGGACACACAGTCATGCCCCCAAAGGGTGTGACCAAAATCTTCAAATATTCCCAAATAGGTCTACCGAAACCTAAAAATTTCCAAATTTTTTCACTTCAACCTGCCAAATCTTAAGAATGGATTCCTCAAATTGCTTAAGTTACCAAAATTCCCGACCAAGAACTCTCAAAATTCTGAAATGGCCATCTACAAAACAAAGGGAAAAAGTGTAAATAGGAAATCCCAAATGGGCATTAACCATTTACCAGCCCTACATCTACTTGGCCCCAAATAACTGAGTTAATGCGGGTTCTAAAAGAATGAAAGCATAATAATGCTCAGTTCAGTAAGAAAAAAATTAGTAAATAATGCAGTTTTCCATTCTTCAATTTGGGTCAAGAACAAAATCGGGTCAAACGCAGTACTGTAAATCCACATATGTATAGATAGAGAAAGATGAAGAAAATGAGAATTACCTAACGGGAAATAGGTTGCTCCAAAGATATCTGAATCACTCTGCGCGTGTGTTCGGGAGTGTAGAGATAAAGCGAAGAGAGAACGGGGATGAATGTGACAGGGTGAGGCTGTAAATTGTTTGACCTTTGAGGGTTTCGGTGAGGAGAACTCATTAACTCATTATGTTATATTTTTGGAAAATTGCTCTGTTTAATCCTTCATTTATACTTTTTTTTTCTAATTCGTTCTAATTCTTTTAAATCCATATTTTTAGTTTCACATATTTTCACATATATATGATTTTTCTAACAAAATTCATATCAAAATCTAGTCAATCAAGATGAATTGGGACCATATTATAAAAAAGTAAAAAGATGAAGGACCAAATAGAACAATTTTTTTAAAAATAATAATAATATTAAATTGTCAATACTCTTTCTTATCTTGTCCTACAACAATTATATATATTCATTCAATGACTTCAATTCCTATCTAATAAGATAATTATAAAAACAATCAACTTTCACTTGACATTAGTGATCACCCTTGAAAAAGTTGTAAAAGAGAATAATGGAATGCATGATTAAGGAATTGGTTAGAAACTTTTAGTGTTGATGATAGAAGGAATGAAAAGTGGGAATTTAGTGCATCGTGGTATGCTATAAAACCTCATAAGGTTAGATTGCATTTGACTAATTATTTAACTTGGTCATAATTCATATTTTTTATGTTTTTACTATTCACATTTTGTAGTTGATGTACTTTTGTAGGTTTTAGTGGATATGATTTTTCAATGATTCTTAAATTCTTTAATATGGTCAAGTTAATGGCTAATAAATTGATAACTCTTTTTTAATCGGATTTATGAATTTTCAATTTAGTCTCAATTCATTCCAATTGACATTTTTAATCCTACGTCTTTTGAGATATTACCCAATAGGTCCTTCGTGATAAATTCTTACTAGATTTCAACATAATTTCATCAAAAGAACCACATTATGTGATATTTGAAAAATATGTGTGACTAAAAATGTCGATTGGACAAAATTGAGACCACATTGGGAAAAATGTATATATGAGGGACTAAACATGACATTTTTCCTATATTTTTTAATTATGTTAGAGACATGGTTGGCCGATTTTGCTTCAAATAAATTCGGGTCAATATTTGATCTCAAGCTTTAATTTAACTTTGATCATCTTATCTAAATGTGGGCTCAATTAAGCTGCAAGTCATTTGCATACTGTCAAAATTAACTATATACAATCTTAGATCTAAAAAATAAAAGAAAAAAATTAAACAGTTATTAATTTAAGGAAAATTTCTTACTCCAATCTTGTAAGAATTGAGAATTATGATAATTCATTCGTCTTAAATTAAATATTCATATTTAATTTAATACAAAAAATAAATATAATCTTAATATTAAATAAGCTACCCTAATATCATAGTTATTATTATGGTTAATGATAGAATATATGAACTAATGAATGTAAATCTTTAAATTAAGGAGATTGTTAATGGAACTTTAATGATTTTGGTTCAAACTAAACTTTAAGTTTACATGATCAAAGCCCAATTGGGAGACTTTTATTCGAATGGAGTCAAACTTAAACTTTCCATTTCTAAATCAAATTGAGTTCACAAATCTCACTTGATCCCTTATTTCTTTTTAAGAAGACCTAATTATGTTGAACTATTCTAATTTTTTTTCTTCCTTTTGATTTTAATTATGTCAAAACAATCCTTAAATATTTTTTCATCCTTTTTATCAATTTGAAGGCGCTTCTTACTCTGAATATTTATAGGGTATTTATGTATATATATATATATATATATATATATATATTTGAAAGTAAATTTAGTTAAGACCTTTTAAAATGTTTCATTGTAACAACATAATTTATTTTTATTAGTTTTCTAATTGGACTCTACAACAAAACATAGTTGAAGGTATCCTAACATCATCATCAGTTTGAACATCTATAGATAATTGTATCATAGTCTGTAAGTGGTGAGATTGCTGAATTTTTTTATATATATTTTATGCACGTTTGCACATAAATAAACCATAATAAAAAATCAATAAAACCATCAAAAAAATATTTAATGAAAATCTACCAAACTTTAAAGAAATTCATGAGATTTAATTAAAGGAGATAACCTTGACAAGCTATCCATCAATGATTTAATTTTAAATTATCCCAGCCTTACAAGTCTTCTAGGGTACTAGAGATAGATAAAACTTCCAAAGTTGTTGCAGTTGATTGCATATGTGAAATATGGAAGACATTGTGCCAATCAATATTTCAAGATAATATGATGATTTTTTACTGATATTAATACTGTAAAATGTGTTGGACAAAATTTTAAGAGGAATGATCCATATGCACCTACTTGCAATTTTGGATATCACAAAGTGTAAATACTACTTAGCCTCCACATTGATGAATGCAATCTAGAGAACACATGTATTTTGGGGTCTGTTCTCGACTTTTCTTCAAGTCACTAAAAAAAAAGTGTTTTGAATGAAGTTTTAAAAAAGATTAATATAAATTTTTCAATTTTTTTTAAAGCTAAAATAAAATGTGAAAAATAATGTAATACAATAAAAAAAAGTGTTTTGAATGAAGTTTTAAAAAAGATTAATATAAATTTTTCAATTTTTTTAAAGCTAAAATAAGATGTGAAAAATAATGTAATACAAAACAACTTTTAGGTGAAAAATAAAAACTTTTAAAAATACTTTTTAAAAGAAATTGAGAATAAGGCTAAGATGATAGCGGTACTTGAAAAATGGCTATAAGCCTATAAACTAAAAATCAATAGATAAAATAATACCCTTAAAAGTAAAAAGTATGAACTTGATAACCAAAAGATTAAAGCCTTTCTTGAACTTAGAAACAACAAATGGGGGCAAATGATAATTGTTATGTTCAATAGATCCCATGAAGCACTTCTTAGTGAGACTGGAAATTATCACTATAGGAAATTGAAAATGATAGCTTTGAAGAGTGGAAGGGAGAAAGAATAAGGAAGTTGTTGGGGGGAAGTAAAACGCAGAAATTCACAAACTTAACAATAAATTATATAGAGTTAGCCAACAAAACTTCACTCGGTAAAACTAAGCAATCCTTAAAAATATGCAACTTTTGCAATTAAATCCTTAATAATCGTTTTTTTTTCAATTTGATTTTTAAATGTTAAATTACACTATATTCGTATGAAAAATAAAAAATATATATAGGAAGACAAAATGATAAAATTATTCTTAGTTATCAAATATCCAATTATCTTGTTTTACAAAACAATACAAATAAATTATATAATTCAAACTTTGAATTTAAAGATTTATGAGCCTCAATTAATGAAACAAAAAATTAAAATTAGATATATCTTCTAGGAGTGTCTATTATTGGGTTTAAATCAAATTTTGGTTAGTTGAATTCAATTTTATAGAAATTTCAATTTGACTTGATTTAGTACAGATCTTGTGAAAGTAGAATTAAAACTAAAATTTTAGATTGAAACTTAACTAAAATATCAAAATAAAAAAAAAATTCATTCGATTTTTTAAAGCGTTTTGGTATCAACAAAATTACGAATTCTTGTAGAAATGTAGTATTTTTTCTTATTAGTTGACATTTTGGAATAATGAATATTTATATGAGTTTTTTCTTATGTTTGCTAATTAATCCCCCTCCCTACGAACTTAATGCTAGAATAAAAAGAATACTTTTACTTGATAGATTGTTAAAAAATACCACGAAATATAAATAATTCTCCCATTCAGAAATAAGGTCTAGCGCCAAAATTTGGCACTTGCTTTGAAGTTGAATACCAGTCCATCTCTTGCTCCTACAACATATATGGAAAAAAATTTGATATGTAATACTAACTATTTGCATTGAATACAATGTGAAAACGCATTAATGATTCATTATTAGAAATAACTATATTTTTCAATTCTACTCATTATTTGGCAAGTGGGATGAATATTGATCTTTTACCCAATATCAATGGTTGAAAATAAAGTTGAATCTTATTGTTAAATTGTATTGTGATTGGTTCAAAATATAAATTATTTTTCATGTAAATTAACAATTTAAAAAATAATGTATTTTTAGTCAAATTATCTAAAATTGAAGACTATGTATATTGTGAGAGGAGAGAAGAGAAGACGTAAAAGGGTAATATTGAAAAAAATTTGTAAAATTATCTTGATAAGATTTTTAACTTCAAGACAACTATATATCAAAATGGAGGCAATAATAATGTTTTCTAAGACTATGATTTGTACTCACAATTAATACATTAATCCTCTTTTTCGTTTGGACCAATTGAATCACTTTTTTTTAGAGGGAAAATAGAAATTTTATTCAAGAGGAGAATTCCAACAAAATTATTGATCTAACATAATGATGAACATTAATCTACAAAAAACTATTTAACATATAACGACCTTTCAAAAAAAATACAAGATTATGAGCGAATATATTTTCTATTTTAGGAACATAACAAAATCCTTGAAAAAAGAATAAAAATATACATTAAAAATATATATAGTCTATAGGTAAAAAATGGCCAAATGGAGTAGGTTAAAAAAAAGAAAGAAAAAAAAGGGGGCAAATTAGCCATTTTAGTCCCTTATCTTTATTGTTTTAGTTAGTCTTGGTTCTTCCATCCGTTTTGATCAATATGTATTTTTTTCCATCAATTTTGGTCATTTTTATACATAAGTTGATTCAAAATTTTAAAATGAATTCATAAGTAAAAATGATCTAAATGACTCAAATGAGGGATCAAATGGCTGAAAAAAAGGATGAGGGACCAAATCGACTAAACCTGGGAAGAAGAGGGGCCAAATTGGCTAATTTTCCAAAATAAAAGAAAGAGGTGCCAATCGAAAAAGCCCGGCCCACTTCGGTCCTTCCTACACCTGCTGCCATCATCAATATTTCAATATAAAAAAAGACCGTCTTTTTTCTCCCCTTGCTCCTCACTCCTCAGTACTCCCCCATTGAATTCAGTTAATAAGTTGTTTGGACTTAGAATTTTTTCTCTTTGATAAGATATGGAAAATCTGAGCTTGGTTTCTTCTCCTAAAATTGTTTTGGGTTTATCCCAAAACCCCAAAAATTCAATCTTGAACAAACCCTTTCTGGGTTTTGCTCAGAAGTCCAGCGCCAACTGCAGGCACAGAAGGGCTACAAGTTCCCTTTTAGTTTTTTCTTCCCTTCAGGGCCCAAAAAGCTCCAAAACACTTGGTAATTTTTTTTAATATTTTTTAATTGTACACGAGTGTCTCTTTGTGTGCATAAATACTTCTTTGATGTTTCTGTGTGGTCACTGCTTGTTTTGTATCAGTAATGGTGTAAAATCTTGTAATGGAGAAACTGGTTTTTGATACTTCTTTTTAATGTATATTGTGCATTTCAAAATGTAAACTTGCAGTGCATGAAGATTACCTGTTTGGTTTTGTGGAAAATGTGCTAGTGTACTCAGTTCTTGCCGATTCCGCAGTGAGTTTTTATCTGTTAGTGATGGTGAAACAATTTTCTTCCGGATTTGAAATTGAGTCCTTCAGCCGTTTATGCTTATCTATGAAGTTCATGCAGTTGTTCTTTTTCGTTTTAAATGTTATTATTATCTTTTTTTAATTAAAATTTTAATATGGAGGCACTTGGTTAGCATTTTTACAATGCCTTTACTCAATATAGAAGTTAGTACATGGAGCGTAAACATTGGAGATAATAAAAGTTGAAAGCAAGAGTTCAGAATCTTTTCTATCTAACAATAATATTAGTATATGGTGATTATGAATTTAATTGCTGAAAAGTGAACACTACCAACTAGTTTGATGGCTAGAGAGAGTTTTAGGGTGTCACAGACTTGTAAAAACTAATGTAGTTGGGAAAGGAATTTGGAGCTTGTGCTAATTATAGAAACTGTTTGAAAACAGTTATGACAGAGGAATTGATAAAATCTGGGACTGGGACTATCTGTATGTTCATCTGCTTGTTTTGGTTTGATGGCTGCAATTTTGTGCCTCATGGTAATAACAAGTTTATAAATTGATTAATAAAGGAAAAAAATTGTTTATTACAAGTAGCTCCCCAGAAGTATTTTAAGGTATACCATGATGCTTTGAAGAGGATATATATCTAGGTGAAGATTAATGCTCCTTTGAAATGATTATAAAAATGAGGTAATTAAGTTGATGAATAGCCTTACCAGATTGCTGGTAAACTTTATGTAGGAGATATCTTTACCTAATAAGAGCATGTTTTTCCATTTCTACAGTTCATGATAATATGGCCTTTTATGCACAGACTTTTCACATGCTTGGAGGCTTCTATAGTGCCAACTTCTAAAAGCTTTCACATCCATCCTTGGGCAACCTGAGCATGTAACTAACCAGAATAAAACACCTCAACACTCAGTTGACATTAGCTTGGAAAATTAGCTAGAAAAGAACAAGGATAAGGGTGTATATGGACAGCTACTTGAAGTAGAAAAAAAGTGTTTTTTTTCTTTTTTAAAAAGAAAAATGTTCTTGTGGATAAGCATTTTTATTTTATAAATGGATTGAATGATTTGATGTGTAGTGGGTCCCATGCGTTGAATAGGTTAAAAAAGTAGTTAAAATATATTTATTAAATTAGTGAATATGTAAAACCTAAATTAAAATATTTAAGAATATATATTAAATGTGTTATGTGGGATCCATGTGTTAGAAATGAAGTTTTAGGAAAAAGTAGTTTTTGAAAGAAGATTAGAAAGAGAAAAAATTTTTTGGACAAAATTGCTTGTCCAAATAGACCTAAATCTCAAACCTTCCTTGATATTTTTTTTTTCTAAATATTTTTATATGTAGTTTGTGTTATTAAATCTTGTAGTAGGTATTGATTTCATTGTTTCTTTTGCATTGTTAAGGTTGTTGGTATGTGTTTGTACTGATCTGGTCATCTTTTAATAAAAAAAAAATTCATTTACAGAACACCAGAAAAGAAAAAAAATCTCAATACAAAATTAAATCACGTCACTAGTTGCTAGAAGAGCCAGGAGAATTCATTAATGCTATATTCTGGCTTTTACTTTTCATTGTGTCTTTATATTGTTTCATTATATTACTCTATGATACTATTCAAATTGATTCCTCTTGATCTAACAACTTCTTTTGTGAGAAGAATGAGCATTAAAAATGACTAGGAAGATTAAACATGCTTATAATATGGGTATTGGCTCAACTTTCTCATATTTTAGTTGTAAAGAGAGAATTTTGTTGCATCTGAAGCTAAAAGTAGAAAATCTAGCATGTGTCGGAAGGGTAAGTGGTGTAGTGGTAAAGCGCTTGGAGCATTTATGGGGGATCATGGGTTTGATTCCCCATCAATGTGGTTCAGGTAGGAGTCACCGCCGAATGCCCACTCCGGGTGTGTATGAGCTGTGTTCACACAGGATTTACATAACAGGCAAACCAGGGGGAAGGCTGTCTGTTCTCAGGATTAGTTGAGCCAAGCGCGGATACCTAGGTTATCCAAAAAAAAAAAATCTAGCATGTGTTAGTTTATTTACCTTTATTGGTATTTCCTGTAGTTGTGACTTCTGAGATCTTACCAATTGCTGGAGGATCTTTTCCTCTCTCTCTCTTCTCTTTTGTCTTCTTCCCTGTTTCTCTGCTGCATGCTCTTCTGATTCATTTTTCATTTCACTGCCAGAGAAATTAAAGAGGAACTATTTTGCTAGCATTACTTCTTCAGGTGGACAACAAACATCTTCGGTTGGTGTAAATCCACAGATTCCAGTGCAAGCACCATCTTCTAATGTGTAATTGTTATCTTGCAACGTTTTGTAGTATTTCCTTTATGTTTCATTCTTCTTTGCTGTTCATTTCTTTTTTTCGTTGGCTGTATTATTGTACCTCTATAATTTCTTTTGTTAGCTGTATTATTGAACCTGTATATTTTGCATCCCAAAATTTTTTGTTGTAAGATTTGTTATTTGATGTGATCATGATAAGATGACTCAGTCTTTGCATATGTGAATGAGCAGGGGGTCTCCTCTTTTCTGGATTGGAGTTGGTGTTGGGTTCTCAGCACTTTTTTCATGGGTGAGATCAAGGATCAATTAAATGTTTCTGCTTGGCTGAAAGTTTCTTTCTTTTATGTAATTTTCCTTTGTTCTAATTATTTGGTTATGTGACAGGTGGCTGCGAAACTTAAGGTGAGTTATTTATCCTGCATGTATGCCTACAATATAAACATGTTGTCATCAACGATTTCTTGTGGGTTCTGCATCTTTTGTTTTCTAAAAAATAATTTGACCCTATTGTTTGAGACTGCAAGTGTTAATTACAACGAAATATACTTTTTTTCCTTTGGGGGGGGGGGGCAGCTGTTTAAGTTGCTTTATTCAAGGGAGAAGTTAAGTCATTGCTATGCTACTGATAAATGTTTGAATCCTTTGTTTTTTTTTTTTCCTTTTGGTGGCAATACTCTTCTATTTGGCTGTAAAGCAGGGTAAAGCTGACATATGTTTGATATGGTTCATGTGAAAATAAGTCATTTTTCTTTGAATGTGTAATAAATTTGGAGTGGTTCAGTGTAGGGAATACCAGTCTTCAATAGTTTGAGATAGATTTACATTGGAAATTGGTTGATACTGGTTATTGACTACTAAAATGACCAAAGGCTCCATGAGTTTTGCCCTTTATGTTATGGTATTGATGAAAATTTCCACATGAATCTGATCTTTTCCCAAGCTTATGAGGTTTGAAGTTATTTCTCATGATGCATCCCTTTTAAACTATTATTTCTGATGCTTTGGGTCAGGGGTGTGTAGATTGAACTTGAGACCTTTGCTTGGCAGGAGGACCATCATTACCAACTAAGCTATCAACTTGTTACATACTCCTTTCAAACTATCGTTAATTACCTTTGTAACCTATATCATGCTTTCATTTTGATGGTGAACATCATCTAAGTGGAATAGATTATTATTACCCTCGGATTGGAGCCCTTGTCTCAGATTCAATTAATTTCTATTTGCAAGAAGATTTTTTTGTTGAGAAATAGCTTCAAAATTGGAAATGCCAGGATTGATTAATGAGTTTCTTTCATTAGCAAGTGCTAATCTAGTTGATCTTTACCTATTATACATGTTTCTTTCACTTGGTAAAACTTTGTGAGAAGAGATAGGGGGATTTTGTATGTCAAGAAGTTCTTGTAGCAAAAGCTGTTGCATTGACATAACGAGAAATGATGGCCTGCAATTCTCCGTTTTGGTAATGTAAGTAATTGAATTGCAAAATTTGATTTCTATTTGCAAAACAATTTTTGTTAAAAAAAATGATGCATAGGATTCTCTCCCCTGTTTCCTTGGAAAACCTGGGCTAGCATGACGTCTTTGGTTTATGCCATAGAATTAACTTGTGAGACATAGATTCTGTGAGTTATTCTCTTCCGATCACTGCCTTAGATCCTTCTGATTTTAGTATGGTCGAAGAGGGATGCTGGCTTGAATTCAAATTTTCTGTGCAACATTGTGCTGTAGTTGTGTCTCATGTTATTTGTGTATGAGCTATAGTATTACTCTTTCCTCTGGCGCTTAAACTTGAATGGACTTCTATTATTATTAAAGTTTCTTATACATTTTGAAATGGATTTGAAATAAATATCAAGGGGCCCAGCTGTTTAGGGTCTGTGAGGTCAAACTTTGGAATGAATTTAACTCTTTATGGCTGCAACTGCAAAGGTCATTAGTCAAACATATCAAATTATTTTAGCATTTATACAAGAAGAAACTAAGTAATGGCAGTGCACTTGGAATATATTTTCTCGTTCATTTGATTCTCTTCAACTGTTCATCCTTGCAGAACTATGCAATGCAACAAGCTTTCAAAACATTAATGGGTCAGATGCCTACCCAAAATAACCAGTTCAGTAATGCTGGCTTTTCTCCTAATGTGCCTTTCCCATTTCCACCGTCTCCTGCATCAAGTACTGCAACCTCACCACCGCCAACATCACCATCAGCTCAACCAGTGACTGTGGATGTCTCTGCCAGAAATGTTGAAGATCCTCCAGCTACAGATATAAAAGATTCTTCAGAACCAAAGCAGGAACCAAAGAAATATGGTACTAATTACTTGTTTGATGTTACCTTTTCATTATACTAAAGATGGTTCCTTTACTGATGTCTGGACTTGGGCAAAGCATTAAATCTTAAATCTTAATTCCTTTAAGAAAGATATTCTTGGAGGTCATTATAAATTCTGAGAAACAATGGCCACGTATCTGTAGCCCAACAATAAATGCAGATGGTTTACACTGGGGCAATACACTTCATGCTTACTTTGTAGTTCGAATTCTCTGTAATGGCTTTTCTTATATATGAACTGCATTCTCATATGCCTGCATGAGAGTTAAATATGGGTTCAACACTGCTACCTGGGGAGTTGTTGGGGCTGGGTAAGAAGTCATAAAAGACCTCAATTCAATAACATGTAGGAAACAAGAGGAAAACAAGAATCTTATGATATGTCCCTATCTATCAAGTTAGACATTCTTAGGATTGTGGGCCCATACTTTGGCTTATGATTGAAGAACCGAAGCTATATAGATAGCCTTCTCTTTCAAATGTTGACATGGTTTTTAGTCAAAAAATTGAATTTGCTTATCTTATCAAACCTAAAATAGAATTGAGTGAACTCTACATAAGGATTCATTACCTTCAACTATATCCTAGAGATAGTAGTGGGAATATGGGCTGGGCTTTTAAAATCTAGGCCCGTATAAAATCGGACTTTTTTGACTTGACCCGTTTAGGCCCGTGCACCATGTGGGCTTGGCCCGTTTAGGCCTATGGGCTTTTTGGCCCAATTTTTTTTTTTTTTTAAACATCCAAAATTTTTAATATTTTCTTGATAAATCTTACCTCTATTTGTTATTGTTGTACTACTTTTTAATAAGTTTTAGTAATAACATTACTCTTCTTCCATAATTTCTTCAAGAAAAATTAGTTAGTTCTATTCCTAAACAATTTTTTAAAATTTCTTTTATATTTTATTTTTAGAATAATTATACGAGTTGAATTGATTTATTTGCTCGTTTATTTTTATATTTGCTTTATATACTTATTAAGTTATTTTAATTTTTGTTTTAGATGATAACTACTTAATTAAAGATCTACATTTTTCTAATATAGATTCAAATATTGTTATTAATAATTTGATAGTGAAAGGAAAAATGAAGATTATAGACTTGATAATATTTGGTATGAGAAATTGTTAGTTTTATTGTATTTTAAAATAATTTAATCATTATATTAATATATTTCATTAGTTTTTAATTGTTTTTTTCTCCCCCTGTTTAGGCCCATTTAAGCACGTGGCCCGTTTAGGCCAGCAACCCGTAGTGGGCCAGGCTGGGTTATGATAATAAAGGCCCATATACTTGCCGGGCTTTTTGGCCTGCAGCCTGACTAGGGCGGCCCGTTTCCCAGTGCTACCTAGAGAGAGTGAGAGAGAGCATCTGATTTTCTGAAGTATTGTTAACTAAGTATCACGGGACTTATTATCCCATTACCGTTTCTCCTTCTATGGATTTGTCCTGTTCCCAAAATGTTGAGAAAATTTATATTAATGATTGTACTGGAGCTAGTTTAATGATGCTGTATTGTGGATAACTGGAAAGAACATGGTAAAATGGATTCTCAAGAAATAATGTGGTCCATCATGGAAGAATTTCTATCTAATCACTCTTCACTTTGTGGTAAATCTACATTTTGTTGATTTCCTCATTCATTGGTACAATCAATCAAAGTGACTGCAAATGGGAATTTTATTTGCTTTCTTTGTATAGCTTTGATCCCGTAGCACATTTCCTTTTCATTCATTGGTATAATCAATCCTTGCTTCTCCATACATTAATTGAACTTTCCATTTGCTCATGCTAGATTTTCTGGTTGACCTTTGCTTTCTTTTTTTCTGTTTCTGCATTACTTGTTGCCTATCATTATCGAAGATTTCCATTGGGAAATTTCTTTTGGCTTCACTTTCCTAAGATTCAATAAGTTATTTCTTGAGGTTTTAAGCCTTTTCATTTCCTCTGGTACAAGTGATTAATTATTTCTCTTTGAGAGTGATCCATTCTCTAATAAAAGGATCAGTAGGAAGTGGAGGGTTTATTCATTTTACATATGGGTAGAGAAGACTATCAACAATCAAAGACTAACGTTTGGAATATAGTTTTCTTCAAGACACTGAGAATTGTCCATATTTTTGTTTTGACAATTATAGTTTCTTGTATATATAGGTGAAATTTGCACTAAACATTGGCTGAGGGATTGTATTTTCATCCCATTTTTGGATGCTTTAATAATTCTTCTCTTGACTCGTGAGAAAGAGTAATCAGCCACCATAATTTGCACGGACCCCTTGTTTGGATATTTTTATTTTACAGTTGAAGTGAAGCTAATGTTGAAAAGTTAGTCAGCATCTGTAATTTGTGTTGACCACTTTTTTGGGTTACTTTTTTTTTTTTTGGATAAGTACTTGTTTGGGTTACTTGTTTTACTTTTGAATGTGAAACTAATGTTGAGTTTTAAATTTCAGCTTTTGTTGATGTTTCCCCTGAAGAAACTATCCAGAAGAGTGCTTTTGGAAACTACAAAGAAACATCTGAGGTGGATTCATCGAAGGTTCCTCTTACCACTGATTCTGTGAGTGGACCTATTATTTATACCTATTAAACATATACACTATCAGATTATTGAATTGTTTGCATGTCTGTGAAGGTTTTTCAAAATGGGGCTGCGTTGAAGTCAGAAGAAAGCAACTCTCAAGGTTCTTCTTCAACCAGTAAGTTAAAGATCCCCTTTAACATTCCTATATTCATATTACTAACATACTTTATGTTGTCCCATTGGCTCCATGTTTTCAACTTCTACAATCATATCCTAATTGCATGGTGACCTGCATATGTTATATAGTTACCTGCGAGCTGGACTCTGTGGATCGCATACTGTTAATAGCAGGAATTGAATAAGCCTCTAGAGACGTGTGTTATTTAAGAAAGCATCCTTTTGGAAAGAAAACAGTTAACTTAGGTTCTTCATACTTCTAAGATTAAGTGAATGGATACAGATAATTCATGATTATAAAAGTTGTTTATCATACTGCATGATGCTTCACGGAGCCAATAGATTGCGGATGTTACTTGATTACCAAGTTAGCATTATTATAAGTAATTACTTGTAATAACTCAAATTTTAAATATAAATGAATGCGAAAAAACAAGTAATAAAATCAATTGAAGATTTGAAACCTTAATTATTCAATCAACTTTTCCAAATTTCAGAAAAGCTTTTCCAAATCATAAATGCCCTAATTGTAATAGTAAACCCTCAATTGAGTCAAATGCAACAAAATTTAAATTTGTTTAATAGCAAAAATAATTCTAGAAATCGTAAGGCAAAATTTCATAGTTGGTTATCTTCCTTTCCGCAGCGCACCATCCATCATCCTGAAAAACATTTTAGAAATATGTGGAATGAGTATAACGTACTCAGTGGGAACAATTATATGTCCAAGTTAAACATTAAATGTTTGTCTATACATTTAATATTCTTTCAAAAATATTGTCCTTTTCCATTTGGGGCATAACCCCTATATCTTGGACCGAAGTCCCCTGTTGTTTGGAAGTTTTGAGATTAAACTGTAATTTTATAAATGTTTAGGGTCAAATTGTAAATTTATCAAAATCTGAAATTCAAGTAAACATGGATCTTTTCTGAAATGTTTGAGTAAATATGTAAATAAAATAAAAGGTAAATTCGAATTTCGACTTAATATAAAACTTCTAAAAGTTTAGGGGTCAAAATGAAAATTCTATAAAACTTTGGGGTCATTATGTAATTTCAGAACTTTGAAATTAAAGTGAATATAGATTTTCTGAAACTATTGAAGTAATTTTGTAAGCCTTAAAAGTATAATTTGGGTTTTGAAGTAAATCTAGACATTTTTGAAATTTTTGGGGTTGAATTGGAATTTTGAAAAACTTTAGGGTTAAATTGGAAATTCTAAAAAATTAAATTAAACAAACTGTAAATTTTGGATATTGGAATTGGGATTAGGATTTCTAAAACCTTAAGGACTAAATAAAAATTTAGGACAAAATTTTGAAAAATTGCAAAATAACTCCAAATCTCATTTAATCACCAAAATCCTAATTTTCTTTCTTTTCTTCTTCTCCTTTCCATTTCTCTCTGTCGCCTTCTTCCCCTCTTTTCCTCAAACAGAAAACACACACACACACACAAGCACCATCAGTAAAAAATACAGTGGCAGCAGCAAAATGAAGAAGAAAGAAAAGAAAAAGAAAAGAAAGGAAATAATGAAGACAGTGAGGGAGAAATCAGAAAAGGTAAGACTTCAACTTCTTCTCACCTTATGATTGAAAGATGTTTTCTTTCTTGATGAAAATCATTAGATTTTCGCAGCTATATATAGATGGTGATTGAAGAATGAAACAAAAAATTTATTTTAAAAATTTTCAGTGGTGATAATAGGTGAGTGAGGTGGATTGCAATGTTAATTGGGGATTTGGTGGCAAAATTAGGTTTAGATTGATAATGGGCAGAAATGGTGGAGAAATTAGATTAGAATTGTTTAATGTGTAGTGGCGTTCTTGATAGAAGATCCGGTCATCACATTACTTCTCCAATTAATAACCGAACTCATTGGCATCCTGACCTAGGGCTATCTTGGTACTTGCATTTGATCTTAAAACTTTGTGTGGCATGTATGTCCATGGGGACAGTTTAGGTTTGTGTAGTGTTGGATGTCGATTTTTCTTCATGTCAGATGTTATAAACCTAAAATGTTTCTCTAGTATGTGCTTGAGTGTGTGTGTGGTAATGGGAGGCTTATATTCAAACATAAGAACC